>CAMTDV010000020.1:37928362-38073365 GCA_947069175.1 Scalesia atractyloides | reverse complement strand
CATAACTCCACAATTTTCATAACCCTATTTGCTTCAGTTCAAGGTCGGTAAATGTTCTAATCAGACAGATTAAACATTAATCAATCAACGTAGAACCAATACAACATTTAATTAAAGTTGAAATACTGTCTCTTACCCCTTAAACCCTAAAAATTGTACACAGCAGACTCTCTACGTTCACGATTTACAGAGCTGCTTGATTGTAGAGAGCATTTTTGAGTTTTCAAACATTATAAAGTGTATGTTGAGTGGTGTGGTTCAACTAACACATCCAATCTAATGGCTATATATACTAATAAATGAGGGGCAAACGAGTCGTTGGAGCAAAAAAGCTAGTTAACGACTTTTTTTTTATAATAACGGCTAGTTTTTCAAACTGGTTTCAGCCAAATTAATTTTAATGTTTATAAATTATAATCTATGATATGTGTCCATCCCCACCCTTTCACCATTTTGTTGCATGTTCCTTTAGTTAGTAGTTTTTATTCAGTTGATTGAGCCCATAGGTTAGCAATAGAGTCCTTTGCTATATAATTAGTAGAACATATTTGTATTTGTTTATATGCATGAATGAAAAAATTTTGTTTCAAGTCTTGCTTCCTTCTCTGCCATTTTTTGTGAGATTAGTCATCTCGAATCAGCTTATAACAATCTCAAACCAGAATGAATTACAGTTCGGATTGGTTTCCAGACTAGTTTCGCTATAGATTCTGAAAACACACTTATAATTGTTTGATGTTTTATACTCAAATCCAAATTTTATTGGGCCCGATACCAATAACAAATTAACAGTTCAGTTGCTGCTAAATGCTAATACACAAAAGAGAACACAAAATATTGGAAGGAAAACTCCTTACATGTATGTGTTTTAATTTCTCATAACCGGTAACATTTTACCGCCATCTAAATCATATTGTCAAATCATGCTAGGCAGGTCCATTCCCAGTTACAAACGGTCGGGCCCATTGAGTTGACATGTTGAATTTGCGGCACTTCAATAACCACATCTTTGCTCCAGGAACCAGGTAGGGACACATTAACCGTAAACTCTTCTACGGTCCCCACCTTGGCGGAACAGAGACCCACAACTTTTTAGTCGCGATCTTTATACATGTGTGGTCGAACCACCTAAAACTGATATTGCAATCCCGTAAAATAATAAAGGTCAAAGACCTTACCCATTAGACTCAGAGAGTCCTTCAACCTACCTAAACTTTTGTCTAGATCCAAATTGCACTTGCCAAAAATCCCTCCATACTATAAACCCATATCTACAAAGATGATTGGCTTTTTCCGACTTGTGCAATGATATGTTGTAAACCATACTATTTATCTTATGTATTTTGTATAATATTTTATTGTATTTTATTAGTATTTGAGTCAGATTTGTTCGGTTTACTAAATTCATATTTTTATAGGTGTTCGTGAAGTTTGGAGCTAAAATAGATAAAAAAAATTATTGAAGATACTTGATCGAGCTAAAATTCTTTTGATCGAGCATTGAATCGAGCCAACACGGTAAATAAAAGAAAAGCCAAGAGAACTCGAGGGGTCTGAATGACAATATATGAGTGAAAAATTCAGTGTGACAACTTCTTGGAATTTGAGGGACTAAAAATGAAGAAAATGATGAAAGTTAAATTAATTCAAACATGTCACATGGAAAAGAAAGAAAGGTTTGTGATCGTTGACCGAGTTCTTTTGGGTTGACTAAAAGAAATACATATGTTGACTGAGGTGTTACTTTATTGACCGCCCCACTCTAATTTCTTTTGTTATGGGCTTGTGGACACCGTACAGCATGAAGTGGCTCAATTTATAAGAATTGCATGAAGTCAAGCCAACACAATATAAAAGGAGATATTATTTTTTGGAGTCTGCTGACAGATTAGCGGCAGACGAAGAGGGAGGCTGCTATCTATAACACCTTGTAAATTTGTATTCGGTAATATATTGACACGTATTCATACTTTCAATTGTGTCTAATATTGGTCAAGAGGAGCTACTTTTCTTAATAAATGAAAATAGGAATGTGGAGGGACTAAAGGTGTCAACATGATGAAATTATGCCTCTGAGTGACCCTTTACGTGTCCATACTCTCAAATGAACCACTTGTTGGACGAGAGGGACCATTTGTGAATTTATATTAAAAATTAAACACTACAAAGACTATAGAACACTGATGAAAACCACTGCTAAGCTAACCACTGCTATACGCTAAACATTACAAGGACTGAGAAAACACTAATGATAACCACTGCTAAGCTAATCACTGTTATACGCTAAACATTACAAGGACTGATAAAAAACACTGATGATAACCACTGTTAAGCTAACCACTGCAATACGCTAAACATTACAAGGATTGATTGAAAACACTGATGATACATCCTCTGTTGAACTTCAATAGAGCTTAAACTTCATCAGAGCTTTGTCTTCAACAGAGCTTAGCTATAGCAGACCTTGGACATTTAGACTTCAGCAAAGCTTTGTCCGGGCAGATGTTACAGTATATATTAGGTTGTTGACCATACAGAGCTTCAAAACTGCTATGCCACGTTCCAGGACACTTGTCCTCATTCTGTAACTTCTACTAACACCTGGAACCACCTCCTTCAAGCTTCAACACTATAAATAGAAGTGTTTGCAACACTTTAAACTTGCACCTTCTTAAAAAAAATACTCCTCTCATCACTTCCGAAGGTTCCTGGTCCTTAAGAGCTTCCCATTCAAGATTATTTTCATCTAAGTATCACTTGTAAGTGCTCCTTTCAGCTGCATTTTCGTTTATTAGGCTTTTAAAGCCAAAAGTCAAACAAATTCGATAATTGCTTTGACTTTCAGTTTTGACCCGATTTAGATTAGTTTGCTACTGATTTAAGATTGAATTATGCTCGTAATTTAATGTAGCATAACCCTCTGAGGTTATAATACGTGATCATAATCGTATTCTGAGTTTTTGTACAAGTTTCAATATTATGCCATACTTTGATCGAAATGCCTTTTTTGTAAGAAATAAGGTTTTAATCAATAACGAACTTGCAAATGACTTATGTACTGATTTGTTAATGTAACTAACATATTTTAATGTTATTAAACTGCTCATAAACTGAGTTTCATATAAGATCGTAAAATGTCATTATTTAATGACCAAAATGCCCTTTTGATGCATAGTATGGTTTTTAACCATAAGTATCAATCAGAACTTATTACGTACTGAAATTATAACATAATTAAAGTGTTTTCACATAAGGTACTTGATCATAACCCATATTTTTATTCAAGTTCGTAAACTATGTCACTTAATGACTAAAATGCCTTTGTGGCGCATATTTTGATTTTAAAACCTTAATGGCCATATAAGTTGATTACGTACTGATGTTACAACTTATTGTTGATGTACTTTTGTGTATGTCGCTTGTTCTTAGTTACGTCAGTAATTGTACGTCTTTGTTTATTGTGTTTGTATAGTTTGCTCGTGTCGACCAAATCAAGATATCCTCCTATGTTGATTTAGTACGACGTTTAGTGTGTCTGTGTTGTAAAACAATTGCATGTGTGCATATTGTTAAGTCTTGTATTTCTGATCTTACTGTCTGTAAGGCATGTTTGTTAGCACGTTGTCCGAAGAACACTTCTTCGTGCGAGTGAGAGGTGTTTCGTACGAGCAATTTGGTTGCTCGTACGAGCCATTATCTATTCGTATGAGTGATTCTTCTGATCGTACGAGTGGAACTTTCAACAAGCATTTTGCTTATCCGTACGAACCAGTTCCTGTTCATACGAGCCAGAATTTATTCGTACGAGCAACCTCTGCAAAATGTTCTTCATGACATGTAATGCTTCGTACGACTAGCAACATTCTTCGTACTGTTGCTGGGTGTTGGTACTATTTAAACAGACATGCACCTCACAGTTCAAGTGTGTGAAAAAAGTGATACATGCGAGATACTAGACACAAGAGAGAGAGAGAGAGAGAGAGCACAAAGAGAATATCCTGAGTTGTATGAACATTGTTTGTATGTGTTTGTACTAGCTCTCTTCTATTAATCAAGATAGCGAATCTTTGGTTATCTTGAGTTTGCTACTTAGCTTTAGTTTGCATACTTACGTGGATTCCACACTCGTATGTGTGTTAGATAAACAAGGAAGTAGGTTATCTTAATCCTCCAAGTGGACCTACAAGTGGTATCAGATCCTTAGATCGCTTCCTTGTTTAAAAACCAAGCTTAGTGTTGTGTTTGAGCAGGTTGTGAGGGTTCCTGGAAGTGTTCTTGAACTTCTACCAAGAAACTTAAGTTTTTAAAGGATAAGTAGCTTAAAACTTAAGTAAAACTTGTTGTATCACGAAAATTTTTATAAAAACCTTGTTAAAATACATGGAGACATGTTAGGATACGGTTTTTCTTAAAATTTTCTATCAAAGTGCAGTTGGACATATTTTCCGATGAAACACCTGTCGGAAAACTCACCAGAATATTCTTTTAGGGTTGACCAAATCTCAGGACTTGACTGTTTTGACTGAAAAGCTGATATTGGAAGTTTGTCTTTTTAACCGAAACTATGTAGATAACTGACAACTTTCGCACAAACTTAGAAACAAGTCTCCGTTAGAAAAGGAAATTTTCACCAACCAACCCTGCAAAAAGATTCCTTCTTGCGAAAAACAAAACATCCACGAAAAACCTCCATGCGAATAACCATCCGCACGAAGAACAAGATTGTTCTTGCGAAAGACAACTGACTCGCAGGGAAGAACCTTGTTCGCACGAAAGCGTCAGTTGCTCGCACCGAAAGATAGTGATTCGTACGAACAACCTGGTTCGTACGAAGAACTAAGTTTGTTCGTGATCTGTTATTCGTGGCCAGTTCTTCAATACTTTGTGGATTTAAAATTATGAATTTTACAGTAGACTGTTATTTAAAAATTAATCTTTGAAATTTCTAAGTTGATTCTCATAAACAAGAAAACAAAATGGGCACAAATCCTTGGGATTGGAGGTGTAGTTCAAGCTCAAACCAAGACTCATCACAATGCTCCGCAACCTCATGGGTTAAATCATTGATGCCTCAACAAACGACCATGATTACTGCTAATCAATGGGCGTGTGTGGCAAATCTAAATCAAAGTATTCCGACTCTTCTTATTAGCGAGAGTGAAACCGGAAGTAACAACCATCCACCGAAATTGAACCATATGAACGATTATCCTTCATGGAAAAGTCATTTCCATACATATGTTCTTGGTCAAAATACAGAATTACATGTTTTACTATGCCTTACAATGAATCTCTCGAAGAAGCAGGATCTAATCCAACCTCTTTAGCCAACTTAATTGAAAATGATAAAAAGGCTTATGATTTAGAAAAGAAGGCATTTGCTATCCTTACACAAGCACTTCATAAGGATATATATCATCAATTTGTGTACTGTACCACTACCAAAAATTGTGGGATACTTCGGAAGCAAGAGGGGAAGGAAATGTTGCAACAAGAAAAATACGCCATGATCTGCTAAAGAAAGAGTTTGAAGGTTTTTTGTTCATGTAAAATGAAACACTAAGCGATATGACAACCCGTTTCTATCATCTTATTAGTTTAATGTATTCAAACAAAGTGATTGCATCTCCACAAGATATTGTAATGCGTTTTGCTGATCCTTACCACCAAAATGGAGTCAATTCGTTGACTTGCTAAGCACACAGGTGTTTTGGATGTGATCAGTATCTATGAATTTGTTCAGAAACTGGAAAACAAAAATGAAGAGGAAATTCAAAAAGCAAAAAGAATTCCTGTTCCACAAAACCCTGAAATGAACTTTGAAGGTATTAACACAAGCGTTAGTACAGCTCAGCAACCAAAACTTCAAATAGCATTTGTGTCAAACGTTAATCCCTTTCTACCACAACCAGTTCAAACAGATCAATCTGCTAGCTCAAGTACTCAAACCTATGGTCAAGTATTTGATCCTAAAGCCTTTCTACCACAACCACAAGTTGTTTACACCCCAAGTTCAACCACAAGCTTGTCAACATGCTTTCTATGGTAACAACTTTCAACCTGCAAATCCTAATACCATCAGACTCAATACTTCAAATCTTTCCAAGGTCAGTGTAGAAGTTGCTCAGGAACATATGGAACTTCTGAACACTATGGTTAGTACATATTATGGACTAGTCGCTGGTCAAACTGGAAAACCAATTTGACTAATGAGGACTATCAACAAATAGACAGGGATGAGAAGGAGTTGATGGATATTAAATGGGCATTTGCAAGTATGGTCAGAAGAGCAAAAGACTACATGAGTAGAACTGGAAGAACAAGTTTGGAAAGCAAGAAAGACACAATGTATAAATTTAATAAAGATGTTGTTACTTGCTTCAACTGTGGTGAAAATGGTCATTTCAAACGTGAATGTACTCGACCTAGCAAGCAAGGAAATCACAACCTTTTCCGAAATCAATCATGGCCATCCAACACAACCAAGTTAACAAGGAACGAAGTATAGTAGTTGTTAACAACCCAAACAACTCCAACATTCTGGGCCTTCAAAAAACACAAGAAGAGCATTAGTAGTTCAAGCAGATGAAGGATGTGATTGGTCAGTTCAGTTGGGAAACGAGAATCAAGGAGGAACTGCGTGTTATGCCAAGATAATCAATCAAATCAAACATGTTCACAGTATTAACTCTTCTGATGATGATGATAGTTCTGGGTATAATGGAAGTTATGATGAAGAAAATTCTAGTGTGGACGGTATGGATTAGATTCGGATGTCAAGGAAAGATTGATGCTGAGGTCGATGAGTTGCTAAAAGAAGTAGAAAGAATGAAAAGTCAAAAGTTTGGGTTGATAAAGAAAGCAGAAGCTACAGCAAAGGAAATGGAGAAACTCTTTGCCAACAATGGACTCTTCTCTAATCACACTGCTTTTATGGCTAATATTGCAGGTTCAACAAGTCAGCTAAAATTCAACACTCTAGTATATGCAATGACTGTGCTGACTTAAAAACTAAATTTGAAAAAATTGACAGTCACAATCAAAGCCTAGTACTTGAACTGTCAAAATGCAAAGATGCAAATCTGGCTTTAACTCGAAATGAAAAAGAATTCAAATCTTTAATCGAAACTCTTAAGAAAAGCGTTTTGAATTAACAAAAACTGTTTTGAACAAGCAAACAGGAATTTATAACTACATTAATATCCTTGAAGAAACGAAAAAGGAGTTAGCCATTGCTAAATGCGAACATGATGCAATTAAGCTAAAATTGGAGAGTCATACTAACTCCCGATATGTGCTTGATCACATCATTGACGTTCAAAAACTTAAAGGAGATGTAAAAATGCATTGGGTATAAATCGTGTCCACCACCATTGAAACACAATTATACCAAATTGCCTGACGAAGAGGAAATGCCACGCTTTAAACCATCTGTACCTCTTAATCCTGAAGAGTTTGCAGCAGGATTAGGGTTTAAGCTAGACAATTCCTCAGAAGAATCCAGAAAAAACAGAGAACTAATCATCAGTTGTTGATCAAAATCCATCTATAATAGAGGAGGATGATTCATCAGATGACGAGTTAGACAAGACTCAGGATCAGTCTATTAATAAAGAAAAAGGAGTAGAAATTGTTGCTACTCCCGATGTGCAATCTGTTGCAAATCAAGGGAATGATCTTATCAATCTGTCAAGACAACAGCATCTACATTTGAAAATGCTAATGTGTTGTATACTTTGATTGGTGATGAGAGAATTTACTCAAACAAGAATTTTCCGATCAAAAATGTAAATCCAACTTCAATTGATCAAGTTTTTGAACATTCAACAACCAAATTTTTGGAAAAGAAGAATCCAATCAAACCACAACCATTAATCGCTTCTAAAGGTAGACAACAAGAAAAGCGAGCTGAAAAACCTAAGGTGTCGCAACAAGAAAAAGGGACTTTGTGGGCTCAACTCGTACTGATAAAATCAGACTTTTGAAAATATGTTAAATATTGATTTTGTATATCAAGTCAAGATTTTAAAACGTAACAGTCAAAACAATTACACTCAACATACAAATGGGTGTGAAGATGGACCAAGTACCTCTAGACCCACAAGTTCAACATCAAGTCATCAAATAGGACCTCCTAAGTTTGTTGAAAGGAGAACATGTTTTAAGTGTGGGGAATTTGGCCACATAATCAAAAACTGTACCAACCAACTAAACCCAAGTTTGTTGAAAAAGCCCCTCCTGAAAAGAATTGCCAACGTTGATCTGTGTCACCTAAACAAGTCAAATTTATTGTTAAGCAACAAGAAGAAAAACAAAGACGTAAACAAGTTAAAATGGTTGAGAAGGCATTAAAACCGGATGTTTTAGAAAAGAAACCAAGCTCATCAAGTTTGATAAAACCAGAAGTATTTAAATCTATAAATAATAGTCAATCTGGCAAATGTCAACAATCTTGGAAACCTAAAACCGGTAATGTTTCAGGGAGAGGCTACAAAGTTTCCAAATCATCAAGAAATAGAAATTACATTTCTTGATGATAAGGGTCGACCCAAGACCACTAAAGCTTGGGTCCCCATCTCAAATGAATCGGATAATGTAATGTGCAGGATGTTCCAGGAGGAACTATGAATAGTCATTGGATTGTTGACAGTGGAGCATCCACGGCACATGACAGGCGACTTAAGGCTCCTTTATGATGTGAAAAGCATTAGGGGAGGTTATGTTGCTTTTGCTGGAGATAAGGGCGGATACATCACTGGAGAAGGAATGATCTCCAATGGTGTTGTTAGTTTTGACAAGATCAATTATGTTTGTCAAATTGATCACAATCTTTTGAGTGTTTCTCAAATCTGTGACAAGAAGTTCTCGGTTCATTTTGATGATGCCGGTTGTTATGTGCTAAAACCTAGTTTCAAGATTCCCAAAGAATGGATTATTCTGTCGGCTCTAAGAATAAATGACTTGTACATTCTTGACATGAGCCAAGCTATTACTACGTCTGCACAAGTCACATGTTTTGTCTCAAAAGCCATCGAAAAGGAATCAATATCTTGGCGTAATCGAATAGGACACATTCACTTAAGGAAAATGAACTATTTGGTGAAGAATAATCTTGTGAATGGTGTACCAGTGAAGAATTTTTATTTACAAGACGTCTGTGTATCGTGTCAAAAGGCAAAGCAAGCAAAGAGTCTCATCCTGTGAAGAAGACTAACACTGTCAATATGCCTCTGGAACGTCTTCATATGGACCTTTTTGGACCTATGAAACACAAGACTACCTTTGGCGATGCATATTGTTTAGTTGTTACTGATAACTATTCAAGATTTTCATGGTGAATGTTATGGCACACAAGAGTGAAGTTCCTGAAATCCTCAAGAATATCCTCACGCTACTTGAAAATTTGTACAATTTGAAGTAAGGAGAATCAGAAGCGACAATGGCACCGAATTCAAGAACCATGTTATGGAGGAGTTTTGTTCTTCTAAAGGAATTTTACATGAGTACAGTTCTCATTAAACTCCACAACAAAATGGTGTTGCTGAGAGGAATTTGAACTCTGATCTGAAACTACAACAACTATGTTAGTAGAATTAGAACTTCCTATTCAGTTTTGGGGGGAGGTGTGGCTACTGCATGTTATACGATGAATAGAGTTCTTAGGTGAAAAGGCATGGGAAAACATGTTTTGAATTGCTACACAAAAGGAAACCGGATGTGTCTTTCTTAGAACCTTTTGGAGCTCCATGCACTATGATTGATCCACATGGTAAGTTTGGTCCAAAGGCTATCGAAGTTTCTTTCTTGGATATGCTACTCCTAATTTCAGAGTGTGGAATTTGTGAACGAAAAAGATTGAGGAATGGGGTGAAGTTAAGGTTCAAAGATACACTAAATCAGTAAGAGCTACGGGTGCTCCTTGGATGTTTGACTATGATGGACTTTTGACTCCTTCAATCTGCCAACTTTTGATGATGCATCTGCAGCTGCTCAAATGCTACTTGAAAGTGATACTGTAGTTGACTTTTCATTAGTACGACCAATTATTGTTAACCCTCAAGTGTCTACTTTGGTTAATAATATTGTTCAAAATGAGGAATTTGAGATATGCTGATTATAATGTTTAGTCAGAAGATGATGAGTTTCATGATGCAAATGAAGCCACTTCTGCTCCGGTTCCTAGAATTTCTGATGTCATATCAAATGTGCAAAATTAAGGGACAACTGAAGGTCATGCATCTACATCTTCGTCGATTCCAACAATCGACTTAGCTGTTGATCTGTATATCAACAATTTGGGTATAAATTCTCGAGTTTCCGATGTTCCTGAAACTAGAATCCATAATACCCATCCTAGCAGAATATCATAGGAGATGTCTAGAGTGGAGTGCAGACACGTAATCAGCTAAGGAACAACCAAATGCTGGTTTGTATACGGCAATTAGAGAATCTGGGGAACAGATTGATTGGTCTTTTGCCTACTATGTTTTCCAAGTTGAACTAAAATCTTAGAAGGAGGCAATGAAAGAAGACTCATGGGTTGAAGCTATGCAAGAGGAACTTCAGTAGTTTCAAAAGTTGGGCATGTGGAAATTGGTTGACAGGCCCGACAACTACAAGAAGATTGATACTAGATGGGTTTACAAGTGTAAGAAGGATGACCGAGGTGTTGTTGTGAGAAACAAAGTGAGATTGGTTGTCCAGGGCTTTAATCAGGTAGAAGGCATTCATTATAATGAGGTTTATGCTCCGGTAGCACGTCTTGAGGCCATAAGAATTTTCTTGGCTTATGCGTCCTACAAGAAGTTTACAGTTTATCAAATGGATGTGAAAAGTGTATTTCTTCATGGTGTGGTTGAAGAAGAAGTATACGTTGAGCAACCGCCTGGTTTTGAAGATCCAATCCATCCTGACAAGGTTTGGCTTCTCAATAAGGCATTATATGGTCTTCATCAAGCTCCACGAGCATGGTATGAAACGTTGTTTCCGATCTTCTCAAGAATGGTTTTCGACGTGGATTGATCAACTGTACTCTCTTCATCAAGGAAAAGAATGAAGATTTGTTGCTGGTACAAGTACACGTTGATGATATTATTTTTGGTCTACAAACGAGAAAATGTGTAAAGAATTTGAGCGGGTGATGCAAGGAAGTTCTAGATGAGCGCATGGGAGAAATGACTATCTTTTTAGGTTTGCAGGTTCATCAATCTAAGGAAGGGAGTTTCATTCAGCAAACCAAGTATGTCGGGGATATTCTCAAACGATTTCAAATGGAAGACTCGAAGCCTTTGGGAACTCCATTAGCTCAAAATCATGGGATTACTCCTAATGGAATGGGTGAACATGTGGAACCATCTCTTTATCGTGCTATGATCGGATCTCTTATGTATCTTACTGCTTCAAGACCCGATATAATGTACCCAACATGTCTTCTAGCTCGCTACCAGTCAAGTCCAAAAGTTTCTCATTTGATGGCTGTGAAAAGAATCTTTCGTTATTTGAAGGGTCGCCAGACACTGGTCTCCCGGTACCCTAAGATGATAAGTTTGATTTGACAGCATTCAGTGATTCTGATCACGGTGGCTGCAAGATCGATGCAAAATCAACATCAGCAGGATGTCAGTTCTTGGGAAATCGCCTAGTCATGTGGCAGTGCAAAAAGCAGACTTGTGTAGCTACGTCAACCTATGAGGCTGAGTATATTTCAGCTTTTAGTTGCTGCTCTCAGCTTTATGGATCCAACAGTAAATGCGCGACTACAGTTTTAAATTTCTAACTGCTCCTATTTATGTTGATAATGAAGCTGCTTTACAGATTACTCGTAATCCTGTACAGCACTCAAAAACCAAACACATTGAGATTATGTATCATTTCATACGAGATTGTTATGAAAAAAAAAACTTAGCAATGTTGTTAAAATCCACACTGATCACCATGTGCCGACCTATTTACAAAAGCTTTTGATAAATCATGTTTCGATTATCTTCTTTTGGTCAATGGCATCAAGGTGAACCCGAGTAAACATCCTTGGCTAATAGTTTTCGTAAAGATTTTATTCAAAACTAAAATTACAAAAGTTTTTTCATTTTCTTTTATTTTTATATTTTAGGGGGAGAAAATTTCAAGAAAATACAAAAACATAAGAAAATGCAAAAATACAAAAATATGTCGTTTATTTTAGCTATGTTTTTATTTTTATTTATTTACATTCTATATTTAAGGGTGAGAAAAATTTGGAAAAATACAAAAAAAAAATAGAAAACCCAAAAATCAAAAATAAGTTTCTTGGATAAATAAGAGAAGATGATACACCGGTGATCTTTCAAATTCGGTTAAAACATAAAGCGAAAATTGATATGTAGCTTTACTAATGATGTATTGGTAAGCTCACAATCAGATTAAAATGTACAGGTTGATATAAACTTAACGGACTGAAAGCCAGGTGGGAACCATTCATTGGCATATGGTCTTGGTACCGAAATTTCATTTGATAGTTTTGTCGAGGTTCTGAGATATGCGGTCTTTATGCTTGCTTATCATCTGGGTATCATGGTTGAATCTCTTACCGAAAAATAATGGGGACGTAAGTCTAGAACTTTCATGATACAATACATACATGTAAATACTGCATACAACCATCAATAAATGATAAAAAAATATCACATTCACCCAACAATAAGTGTTAATATATCACAGCTTTATACGGGAGCTAAGTTCGTCTCTTTGTCGGTACGATGGTACTAACCTGTTCACGGACTTACTCTTGTGTCGTGCATGCATATGAAAATCAAGTTCCTCATCAATAAGTGATTTAATCACATGAGACTTGTTTTCCATCAAAATAAGTGAGTGTCTCACATCTATACGTCAAAACAGATGATAAGCAGTATACTCACTGGTAAGTTTTTCTTTCGTGCATGTCTTGATAGGGGAATGTGTCGTGAAGTTGTTGAACACTGGCTAGTAAGTATAATTCATACATTAATCATATCTCCTAATCTTGATTATATCTGATAAGCTGAGCTTACATGGACAACAATACCGATAACTGTAGTAGAATACTTATTTATTTAATTTGATGTTTTAAACAAAAAACTTGTTTTGATAAGATTAAAAGCTGGTATGATTCTCTTACCTTGAAACTTAGAAAAAGATTGATAGTACATGTACAGTTTGTTCTTATCTATTAGTAACTATTTTAGTTTACTCTCTTTTTAAATTAAAAGTATTCATATAAGCCAAGATTGAAGCTCGAATAATTTCTACCAAGATACGCTGTAAAAAGCATTTGTCTTGCTATCAGAACTTCATAAAGTACTTTCTTACAAAGGGTAAACTCATTTAAAAGAACAAAATCTGTTTAATAAGCACTTTTCTTAACTTAACTTCTGAATCTGTGTGGATATGTGCAAAGACTAAACAGGTCAACGAAAAACCTAAGGTCCATGAAGAACTGAAGTTCCAGTATGGAAAAACCTGGATTCGTACGACTCAGTTGTTGCTCGTACGAATCAGAGGTTACTCGTACGAGTGGTTACTTCGTACGAATGAACCACTGGTGCCTTGTACAAGACAGTCTTCATTCGAGTGGCAGTACTTCGTACAAACTGAGGTTCTTCGTGCTAGTATAAGAATGTGGTATAAAGGTTGATGTAGTTCTTTGGTACAACCTTATTTTCACCTTGCTCACGTCATCCTTTCACCCCTTTTAAGTTGTTTCCGATATCTTTAAGGTATGTTTGACAATGTTGATATACCTTGAAGATGAGTTGTTTGAACATTACCTAACTGTGTGACATTTCCTGAGATGAACAACATTTTTTAAGCAAAAGATCCTTTTGATGAAAAAACAAGTTATTCATGAATAATCTTCTCTTGAAGTCCTTTGTGCGAACAAGTTAATTTTGCTTCATATGAGTGAGTTATTACTTGCACGAGTAACTTGTGGTTCGTACAAGCCAGTTACTCGTACGAGCGAATCACTTGTTTGAGTGAGTCAGTTGTTCATGCAAGACAGTTGTTCTTCGTACGAGTAAAATGTTATTCATATGAGTCGATAGTTCTTCGTCTAAGGGATACATACCTACAGAAAGTTCTCAATAAAAACTTTTATGTATGTTCCCTAGTGTATTTATGTTCTTCTTATTCTGGTTATCTTCGGTATTTATGTTTGCTTCGAATGAAATGTGTCGGAGATTTCCTTGTTGGAGAACTAAATAAAGTATGGTTGCCACTCTGATACAAGTTATTTCTACATGTTTTAATTTAGTGTTTAAGCAACAGACGAAGTGGTTATGACATGGCCAATAACGACTTAGTTGGAATGATGGTAGCTTTGACATTGAACAAACCGTTCAGTGTTTCAAAATATATTTTTGCAAACATGAAGGAAAACTTGAGAAGAACGGTTTTGGTGGAAACAAGTTTTGGATGTATCCTCGTTTTATCTAGATGATTTTGAATGTGCAACATCCGAATCTTCCAAAGAACGATAAAGATGTTTAAAAGTTGATGTTATGATGGAACATTCGTTGAAGATATTTATAGGAGTAGCAGCAAAACATTACAAGGAGAGTACACCTCTTCGTAAGTTATTTGGCTTTCTGGCTAATGATGAATATGTTGCACCGGAAAACGATAAGTGGCGCCATAATGATAGTCAGTCAGACAATGAAGAGCCAACTTTGAAGAAAATGATCAAAGATAAGTTTGGTCATCAAAAGGGAAAAAGTGATGATGATGATGATAGTGATAATGATGGTAATGGTGGTGCAGGTGGTGTAGGTACTACGAGTGGTGATAAGGGTAGACAACCGGATAAAGAATGGATTCTGATGACAATCCGCTTGAACCGATGTATGAACGCTTTGTTGATGAACGTGGGGTTAGGCAGATTAGAAAGATTCCATCAAATCCAGATGCTGACTACATTACATCCGATGCTGAGGCTAAACGAGCTCGCAAAAGGAAAATTGCAGTTCATAGAAAGAAACGGAGCAAAACGTCTATGGAAACCTCATCAGCTCAACCTGAAATCACACAACCTACAACCACGCAACAAGAGACCGTACTGGAGCCAATTGCAGAAGCTCGGTCCGTCACATCGGAGGAGGCTGAAACTCTAATATCAGAACCCATTACAACCTCTGAACCACAACCTGCAGATACCACAGCAACTGAAACACCTTCTGTTGAGACTACTCCAGTTCAAAAACAACCCACTACTTCTTCAGCTCAACAATCCCAGTCCACAATTCATCAACAAAGTACAAAATGAAGCAGTCGTTTATTATCTTAAATGGAACAGGATTAGAAAGTAGATTTTCTATTCTCTCAGCTACAAGCTACTTTAACTCAGATTAACAAGCACTCGGAATTTATGTCTTCAAATTGAAATATAGTTATTAAGCAAAAGTTAGACTTGAAGGAAACTGTTGGAAGGCAGTTTACCGAGATTGCATAGTTAAGAAAGGAGAATGAGAGATTGAGGGATGCGAATGCTGAAAGGGCTACTCAGCTACAACAGATGAGAGCGGCTAATAACGCTCGTGGGATTGAAATAAATAGCTAAAAGAATGTAGTGCGGCTGTACAACGATCTGCTTGAAACATTAACTGCTAAACATGACACATGAGAGAATGGTATCATTCCCGTAATACTACACTCGTTAAAGGCTTTAATGGTAATAAAGACGTGTTTGAAATGGAGGGCGGGGAACTTCTTACGAATGAGAGATGCAAAGCAAAGAGATTCAACGTAAAAGTGATCACGATAGTGAAGAACCTGATAATCCTGTTGCGTTAGTTTCATCCGTACAACCAAAAGTTTCTGCAGGAACTCCAGTGGTAGAGTCTAGTGCACAGCAGATCATGGCCAATCCAGTTACTTCAAGTGGTACTCAAGAGGAAACAGGAAAGGTTTGATGTTTTTGGGAAATGTTGAAGACTTTGATCCTCAGTCAACGCTGGGTTGAAAGTTTTCGTTGAACGTGGAAGCAGCAACTTTTGGAAATGAAGACCGAAGACCAAGCAACATCCAAGGGGGAGTTTGTTGTTGCACTTTTGTATCTGTCGCTTGTTCTTAGTTACGTCAGTAATTGTACAGTCTTTGTTTATTGTGTCCGTATAGTTTGGTCGTGTCGACCAAATCAAGATATCCTACATCTTGATTTAGTATGACGTTAGTTTGTCTGTGTTGTAAAACAGTTGCATGTGTGCATACTGTTAAGTCTTATGTTTCTGATCTTACTGTCTGTACGGCATGTCTGTTAGCATGTTGTCCGAAGAACACTTCTTCATGCGAGTGAGAGGTGTTTCGTACGAGCAAGTTGGTTGCTCATACGAGCCATTATCTATTCGTATGAGTGATTCTTCTGATCGTACGAGTGATTCTTCTGATCGTACGAGTGGAACTTTCAACAAGCATTTTGCTTATCCGTACGAACCAGTTCCTGTTTGTACGAGCCAGATGTTGTTCGTACGAGCAACCTCTGCAAAATGTTCTTCGTGACATGTAATGCTACGTACGACCGGTAACATTCTCCGTACTGTTGCTGGGTGTTGGTACTATTTAAACATACATGCACCTCACAGTTCAAGTATGTGAAAAAAGTGATACATGCGAGACACTGAAGACACAAGAGAGAGACAGAGAGAATATCCTGAGTCTATATGAACACTGTTTGTATGTGTTTGTACTAGCTCTCTTCTATTAATCAAGATAGTGAATCTTTGGTTATCTTGTGTTTGCTACTTTGCCTTTGGTTTGCATACTTACGTGGATTCCGCACTCATATATGTGTTAGATAAACAAGGAAGTAGGTTTTCTTGATCCTCCAAGTGGACCACACTTATTTAAAGTATATTGTCATACAGAACTTGTTTATAACTCATCTGACTACCTGGTACGCTTATATGCCTACGCTTAATCTTATGTAACAAATTTATGAAAGTTTACGGAAACCTGTCAAATCTTATCATTTTTACTTCAAATTCTAGAATGTATATTGCTACCCATATTATACAAGTCTTAGTACTTGTTGGGTTTAAACCACATTATATTCCAGTCATCGCTTAATCAAGGTATCGTACCGTTTTCGTTGATTTAAGCTAACCGGTCCAAGTCTACAACTTAAAAAGGACCTGTTGACATTCTAATTGGTTATTTAAATCATTCATTCCAGACTAGGTCTTCTGGTAAATTGCAACCAACCTTAGTTAATTGATTATGGCTGAGCTATTTATAATTCTTGCATATTAAGATGAGTTTTAGCCCAGGTAAATACTCTTAACCTATTTTCCCAATACGGGCTTAGGATACAGTAAATTATTATCGCTTGGTTGGGTATGGGATCATATGTCGGATTCTGACTAGAAAATCCGCATAACCCGTTTTAATATGTTTTGTCTGATAACTTAAACATTGGGGGTTAACGCGACCGTGTCCGGATATCCTCAGCTCATTTAAGTTGCTAATGGCCATGACTAAGCACGGGGTGTAGGCATACACCTGACAGATACTAATGCTATTTTAAAATGTTTTCTTACCATATTGGGGATACCCCTTTGTGGGTTAAAGTGGTGTGTCGGTTAATCATGTTATTCGTTTTCTGCATCGGACCTCATATGTATTGACAGGCATGTAAAACTGTATACAAGATTATTATAATTGTCCCAAGTTATTTATGAAAATACACGTGCCTTGTGCACTTTAATCAATTTTATTTTTTTCAAATGGTGTCGGTTATTTGAATTTACCAGTGTAAACTGATGTATCTTCAAAAGACTAAGTGAGAGGTTGCAAGGTTACAAAATAGCTGGAGGTGCCCGGTAATGCTTAAAGAGGAATTTGCAACTCCTTTGCATAGAAGCCTATAGTCTGTTATTTCATTTTGTTACTTTTCGATCAGCCTATGGATCTTTTCATATACTATCCGTTTGTATAATATTTTAACCATTCGGACATTTATATTGTCATAATTTAAATCCAAGACTTCCGATGTGCTATATTGTGTATTGATATCAATTTTGTCACATATTCCCCAACCGGCCCCACCGGGCGATATGAGAAATATCAGGGTGTGACACTATCATATCATAACACAAGAGACGCAGAACAGAAGGTGAAAAAGGACGATTTCAAGAAGGTGAATTCTATACGGTTTAAGATACGAGTCCGGGTTTGCAACGAGTTAGTGTTTAGTTTCGATATACTTTGTGTTTATTGAATTTATAAACATGATTTATTATCCGTATGAGACTTGTTTATTATTCTTGACCATGTTTCTTGGCTAGTTCCTTGTACTGCCTAGGTTGGATGAACAAATAGTTAAAGTTTGGATTTTTATTGGATGTTTATCGATGTATCCTGAAAAGTAAACGACTTTGGTTCTATGATTTCGTGTGTATGCGTATCTTTACATGCTTACTGATTGATTGTTTGTTTCACATAGATTCTGGTGAATGTCTTCAATAATGAGTTTATGCTGATTATCGTTCCTTGTGGGTTTGGGTAATATTTTGGTGAATTGGCCAATAAACCATAGAAACAATATTCATGATTTAAATAGGCTTAGATATTCTACTAATTCTAGTCGCTCTGAAGTACTAGGTCATTAATAGGTCTAGGTTGGTAAATAGCTAGGATTAGGTTTTGTGAAGATCCCAGTAATATAACACATTAGCATCCGGTAGAAAGTCGTACGATAACATTTGGGAGTCCAACCTTGGTAGTCAATTGTCATCACTGAGTTCAACCCTAGTTTCAGTCACGTTCAAGTTAGTTTTAGTTAGTTACTTTATTTTAATTGCAACTTAGGATTTTAGAAACCTCCAAATCAACAAAACAAATTAATTCGAGTTAGTTAAGTTAGTCGAGTCTAGTATCCGTAGTCAGTAGAGTCTCGTGGGTTCGATACTCGGGCTTACTTAGGCTATAATGCATTGATCGGTACACTTGTCGGTTGTGTGGTCTAGGTTTTAGAGAGTCTTAGTTTTATAAATTTAAAACTTAGCGTGTCTAGCTTAGGTTAAAACTAGTTAGTTTTAATTGACCACTTTTAGCACATCAAGTTTCTGGTGCCATTGTCGGGGACTCTTGGCGATTACGTTTATTTGCTTTGATTATACTTATCTGCGATATCTGTGCTACGTGTGTTTTGTTTTGGTTTGTTTTTTTTTTTGTATACTGAGTCGTAGGAGTCTAATGGTCTGTTTCTTTTGATGTGTTTTTTTGTGATTCTTGTGAGTCTTATTAAATATGTGTGAGATTTTTGGAGGACCCCGTTTTACCCTTATATGTCCATAATATGTGGGGTCCTTAGAATGTTGTTACGCTAACCCTTTTGTGTAGCCGCAACCATATTATTCATAGGGGTATCATTCGTATTATTGTGATGATCCGTATCAGCAGCCACTATATAACAAGGGTCAAGGCTAGTTTTATGGTCAATATTCTGATAGCAACTTTGTTGGGGGTAGTGATCGTGCTTGGAGTAGGATAGAGGAGTTGTTGATTCAATTAGTTGATAAGGATGCCAATACCAAGAAAACCCTAGTGGAGCACGATATCATCCTAAGAAATGACAGTATGCTCTTTTAGATCTTCAATGTATAGTAGAAGACATTGATAGGATATTGAAAGAAGATGAACAAGAGCAAAATGTCTAACCAGAACAGCCAACTACTGGCTATACATATGATGCGGAAGGTAACTACCTCGGTTACATGACTCTTGGTGTTGAATTATTCCCAACATTTCCAGAACTAGGTAGGAGTTGCCGTATAGGGAATACGAAGATGAATCAGATGAGGAGATCATTCAAGAAACAAAGACGAAAATGGACGACGAAGTCCCACCTCCGCTGCTACAGGTTACTGAAGATAATTTCTAGAGTGACTCTGATGACAGGATAGATGAAGAAGAATGGGTGGCGTATCAGAGGTCGTTAGTGAAGGAAGAAGTTATTGAAGAAGAAGTGGAATTGGGGGATTCCACTTGTTGGATGTTTGATGAAAATGAGGAGGTTGATGAGAAAGTGTTATCATGGGAGGATGAGTTCGGTGAGGAGTTAAAAGGTTTATTGGTTTATGAAGAAGTAGAAGAATTTGATCCTCTTGGTGATATTGCATACATGGAGGCATTGCTTGAAGTTGAACTGACAGAGATGATCAAACCTACTCCAGACGAAGAAACTAAGTGTGGGGATCATCCGTGAAAGTGGTGGAAGAGGAAGAACACCATAGCTGGCATGTGGTATTAGTGATAAGTGAAACTGAAAAATCAACAAAACCACGGGAGAGGGCCAGGAAAAGAAAAAGAAAGGATCGGAACCGGACGAGGATCAAAGGCCGGCACAAGTTCGAGAGGAAGGAACCGAAGAAGTTCAAACACAACATGTCTTCTCGTTACATGCCACGCATCCTGTTAATTCTAGGTAAGTTTAAATTTTGGTGGTGTGACCCGTTTGAAAATTTTAAAATATTTTATAATTCCACCGATAAAACATATACAGAGGTGAATTGCACCAATCCTTCCATTTAATGTTTCTAAAGGACGACCTATTCTGAAGCCAAATATACCCTCTAGACTTGACTTCACCTCACGTCTTGCGGATTACATTTTTTTTTGTTATGAAACATATACTCATTTCTCTCTTTCCAAATACATCAACCCATGATCAGAATTAATCATGTCTGATCTTCTTTGCTTGCTTTCCCATCTGCAAATAACCATGCATTTCCGTTAGGTCTTTTACCGTGAACACGAACAAAGTAGAAATCTTACACCAAGAGCTAAAACCCAACCTAACCTGATTTTAGAAGATGCATGCCATTAATAAATGTTCGTTGTTTCCTCAAGCTCCTCGCACATCAAGCAAAGGACCGATGGGATGCTTACGTTTCTCTTCCTCAAATCACCCTAATGGCTAATCTATCTAGATTAGCTCTCCAAGCCATTATGATACATCTTACAGTCACCCACCTTCACCACTTAAAAACAATGCTCGATCTGTCACCTCTGTCGATTTCCATCATTTTTGACCAATTTAACCGAGAAAGTACCAGTGTCTTCTCACATCCATTTCCATTCGTCCATACCAGTTGATAGTCGTACCTCCGCTAAAGTATCATGACACTCCTTCCAATCAAGCCACTCTATCCCCGTTTCCAGATCTCTTTGCCACTGCTAAGAGCCTCCGAACATCTTCTCATCCATGTAAACCCTCTCCACCACTTTACACATCTTTTCCAACTCAAGGTTAAATAGATGGGATCATCTATCTCTGAGCGACTGCTCTCCCAACCACATATCAATCCAAAATCTAATATCCTTCTTGTTCCTCACTTTCCCCTTGATGTAACTCTGTAAGCTCTTCCTATTTAATTTCCATTTCAATTCCAACTTAGCAATATTATTCCAGCAACCTGCAATAGACTCATTATAGGGCAAAAAAAACTCCAACCTTTTCTTTTAAAATGACAAGTCTCAACCACTTTCGTTCACATGCTTTGGTTCTCCACGTGAATCTCCACACCCATTTAGCCAGCAAAGCTTCATTAACATTTTTTAAGGCAGTTTATACCCAACCCCCTTTAGATTTAGGGAGCGTTACCCAATCCCAAACCACCTAATGGATTTTGTGTAACTCGTTATTCTCAGCCCACAAAAATCTTCTCATATTAGCTTCAAGCATGTCGATGATAAAACCTGTTGGAACTTTATAAAGAGAAAAATAGTATAACGGGAGACTTTCCAAAACCACACTAATCAAGGTAAGTCTCCCCCCAATCAAAAGAGTTTTAGCTTTCCAAGAGGATAACCATTTATCAAAACTATCAATAATTGGTTTCCAATTTTAAGCCTATTCATGTTAGCCCCCACTAAAATCCCCAAATATGTTAAAGGAACATCATCTCTATGACACCCCAAAACTTTTGCAATAGAAGTTGCCTCCCAAGACCCCACCCCAATCCCATACAGATTCTATTTAAACAAGTTAATTTTCAGCCCCGAGCAGACATAAAAACCCTCAGTAAACGAGAGACGCGAACAACATTTCCTCTAGACCATTCCCCGAGTAAAAGAACAGCATCGGCGTATAATAAGTGTGACAAAACCCTAATATATCATAATTTATTAAACAAAAATATTTTTTGGAGGTACCCGGTATAACATAATTGCCTCCTATATTAATTATCATATTCTCTTCCCCTCATAAAAATACTATTCAACTTTGTACAGCCATTAAATGCACATGATCCTTTAGAAATGCAATTTCACTAGAAAAACTCATTTTGTTTTTTGTTGAATACTTTACTTATTCTTTACTTCTTCACAACCTTTTCTTTCTTCTTAGTCAATTTCCTAGTTACTAAAAAACATTTAATATTTGCAATAATATATTTTCGTATAACATTAAGTTTTATCATTTGAATTTGGTATAAGTCCTCATTAAATTGGTTATTAGTTTATGAAATCATCCATCCTTTAATAACCTAAAAAGTGTTCTCACGTGACACTATTCAATTTCAAGTATTCTATAGGTGAAAGTCATTTGACATCTACTAATATTTGCTTTTTGGTTTGTACAATTTTACAAAATATATTTTATTTTTCTCTAAGATAATTGAGTAAAGTTGATAAAATAAAGGAAATCTTCTTTTACTTTGATCATCACATTTACATATCGATTTTGCTTCTAATTTTTTGGTTTAACGACCTTTCGGATCATTAAAATTCCAATTTGTATAGACCTATATCTTTTAAGGTTTATGTAATGCTTATTGCTCTTATAATTACATAAACCTTAAAACATTTTTTTCTCATTATGATACATGAGGTTTGGGTACCGGTTAGAGATGGGCAAAATCGGGTCTTTTGAATACCCGACCCGGTTCCTCATGCTAGTCAGTAGACCCGGTTCCTCTGTGGAACCAGTTCCAGTTCATACCCGGGTATAAGTTTTTAAATGTGGAACCGGTTGGAACCGGTCCGGGTAATTTGGAACCGGGTATGGTAGGAACCGGGTACGGGTAGGAACCAGTTCTATCGTATATGTGAAGAAAAGGCTTGCAAGCTTCTGTGTGGAACCGGTTCTGTCATAAAAAGCTGCATTTACTATTAGGAACCGGTTCCTAATAATTGAAACTGAATATTACTCTTAAAATCGGTTTTTTCTTGTATTTAAACCTCATTCTCTACACCACTTCTAATTTCATTTACTTACTATAAAAAAATCAACACTTTAACCACTTCAAATCTAATACTATCAAAGAGATAACGATGGCTTGCAACGATGAGGTCGTGGATGTTTTGGAAACCAAAAGAAACCCGCTATTTGGAAGCACTTTGACTTGTGCTTGATGTCGGATAGCCATGAAATGGCTAGATGCAAGGGGTGCGGGAAGTTCATGAAGGCGTCGGCCAACTCGACGCTCAAGAAACACACCGACCGCCATTGTCCGGTGACAAAGGCGAAAAACAATGAAAAGGGTGAAGCATCCGGGACCGGTTATCGAAAGTTTAGTTTGTTTTATGTATTGTAAACCCATTTGTGTTTTATAATTAGTATGTTTAGTGTTTTATGTGTTTTGTTTAACGTTTCATGTTTAGGTTGTTTGTGTAACCGGGTACTTGTTTCTCGTAATAAATAGTTTTATGTTTATGTATTATACCTTGTTCTAGCAAAGACTTATAAAAAAAACTCACATTAAAAATATATTGGCGCCAGGTCTGGAAGGTTACCGTAGGAACCGGGTATGATAAGAACCGGTTACGGGTACAACCCGGGTACGGGTTGGAACCGGTTCCGGAACTTATTTTTTTCCAAAAATGTGGAACCGGGTAGGAACCATCGGGTATTTTGAACCCGGAACCGGTTCTACTATATGTCAGGTAGGAACCGGAACCGGTCCCAGGTAAGTTCCACCGGGTCGGGTTTGGAACCGGTTATTATGCCCATCTCTAGTACCGGTTATAAACTGTAATGTCAAAACATGGTATGTGTCAATTTTCAATATGTAAAAATATAAGACAGCAAAAACCCTTATGCTCATCTTCATCCAAATAAAACACATGAATGATGAAATGTAACTTTATTTCATAAATTGTATCGACAACATTGGAAGGTAATTCAGTTAACATATATATAAAATAATGTGGAGGTTGTAATCTACAGAGCAATGGTGTTGATAAACTTGCGTTTAGCAAAAGCTAACCACCACTTGTTTGGAGTTCCATTAGGTCTGTATGCAACACTCAGCAATCTCCCACTTGTTTCTTCCCTTATTTGCTTCAAGTAATTCCGTAATAGCTCTGCAAATCATACATTTTGCCTTGTTAATTACTCAAACCACAACCAACAAACTCTGTCATAAATGGGCCGACACGGAATTATTTTGGTCATGTTTGGGGCAATGGTCCACAAGAATGTAGGGTGCTAAACGGGCCGTGATCGCGGGTTGGCAGGTCCAACCCGACATGAACCTGAAAATTTGACACGGACCCGAAATCGTGTTAGACCATATGAATCCGAACACGACAAGAATATTCGTGGGTTGACACGAACACGATATGTTAAAAAAAGATTTTTTTTCGGCATATCAATACTCCAAATTTTACACTTCTACAGCAAAAAAAATGTATATAAAACAATAACATTTTTAATTATAAAATCTTATGTTAAAAGAGAAATTGACATAAAGCTTCACAATTAAAATGTCACTGTTTTATATACATATGTATTTTTTTGTTGTAAAAATTGTAAATTTAGTTTATTCATATGCGAAAAAAATAAAAAAAATTTGGGTTAAACAGTTGTGTTGTGTCAACCCGCGAATATTTGTGTCATGTTCGGGTTCATATGTATAACATGATTTTTGGGTTTGGGGTCAAACTTGGGTTCGTATTAGGTTTGACCCACGAACGATCCTTAGCAACGTATATATGTGTCAAAAAAGAAAATGCTGAATTGCATCCTACCGTATTTGACGCAAATGGTATCTCACTCAATTCTGAAACCGACCCGTTTTAACTGTACCAAATATTAGCCATCTTGACTTCAACTAACTTGATGTTTGACCCTTACCCAACCCGCCCAACCCGTCCATTTTTCCACCACTGATGTTGACCTTGACATCAGCGCGCACCGTAATATTGACCTGACATCAGCACCACATTGGCATATACTTTATGAAAAGAATTTACCTGCTTCTTGCTTAGACCCAGGTAACGGAAACAGGCCAGGAAAAGGGAAACCAGATTCTCCAGGTACCGGGACATCTTCCAAACCGAGGTTAATTACGGCCTTTGTCCCTTCAGCTAAGGTTCTGCAGCCTTCAAGCCTCTTCAAGGCCACATTTATATAAAATGTCAAATATATAAGGAGTTTATCAGCTGGGCTTTGGATGTCAAAGTTCTTGAAGAACACATTTGCCCTAAAGAACGTGATTGCTTCATCGATTATGTCGGTTGTGGCTGCACAAAGCAAATAATCAGATTTCAATCGACTAGTCTAGTATTTCTTATTAGCACGCATTAAAGGTTTGACCTTGATCTGAAACTGGTGCAGGTCCTCTTATGTGACTTTTGAGAGGAAGTAGGGGGCACCCACAAGCTTTAGTAATTCCTTCATCATCCACAAATGTAGAGTGGTAAACCTGAGAATCATGCAAATAATATTTAGCTTAGCCTTCACCACTGAAATAACATACCACTTTCTTTTAGTTTTATTTATTTTTTAGAAATAAAAACAAAGAGGGATTCCTTTTACCATGTTTAATAGACTACAGGATTACTCCGACTTTGATGCAGAGCTTCAACAGAATTAAAACTCTCACTTCCTGCAAGTTAATATGCAAGGCTCATTGGTTTGAAATTAGAACTTAGAAGCAAATTGTTACCACAAAAAAACCTTATAAATGCATATGTACACATAGAACGGCATTCACTTCAGAACAGATAATATGTTGAGGACCACGAGAACTGCATAACGCATTTGTACATATGATACAGAAGATTATTATGTAAATGTCTCTGTTTCTCTCTCCCACCACTTCTGGTTATCTTTTATGCCCTATCTACAAGAGCATTATACAGTTCTCAACATATTATTGGTTTTAAAACGAACATGCCCTGTACACATATACAAAAAATCAAGACAAACATTGAGAAGAAACTAAGACAGTGTTTGGTTGTGTCAATAATCCGTTTAAAAGTGTCTGGCAAGTACTTACCACAGTTCAAATCTGGAGACGTCATAGTTGTCAATAGCGATCGCTACACTCGCTATAGCGAATAACGTAGCGTATAGGTCAAGTCTTGCTATAGCCTCTCTAGCGATAGATAACGATCATAGCGATAGATAGCGGATTTTAGGTCTTTGTTAAATATCATGTAAAAATACTTATGCTAGTATTTTGATATAATATACATATAAAAATAAAATAATTTTTTTTTCTAGTGTATCGCTATTTATAAAATAGCGCTCCGCTATTTATTGTTATTTGTTATGTAGCATATAGGTACCTTATCGCTATTACGCCATTAACAACTATGGGAGAAGTAAAGAGTTGCCATAAAAAGATACATCCAATCACCCCCTTTAATTTTAAAACTATTTATAACTCTAAGCATCTGATAATTCATTCTAAATATGATAACCACATTAACAAGATACATCCAATCACCCCCTAAATAAATCTAAAGTTGAAGGCCGGCCTTATCTTTTGCTAATACTCGAAACAATGGTCAAAAGCTCAAACGTTATAAAAGCAAGTTCAAGATCCAAGTTCCTTGGGGAGCAAGTTACCTTAGGAAATCAAGTGTGCAGATTTCTTGTTGCCATAAGTTCCAATTGTGACAATTCAATCACTATATCAATGTTTTGATCATTTAAATTACATGGTCATTTTAGGTAAATTGCGGAACATACAATAATTAAAGCTTATGAAACCCTAAGCCCTAATTGATATCCATATGTACACTTAAAACCATGAATTCTACATTTACAATCACAACATACAAACCCCATTTCCAAGAGGTAAAAGACGCCAGTTTGATAGCAGGGTTACAATCGATTTAATGATATTAAATAGACCGTTACCATTAAATTGGATGGCAATGGGGAAGAAGATGCATTCTAGTCTTGTTAGATTTAAACGAAAATCGAATGAAATTGCTGAATGCAGAAAGAGAGAAAGAAGAAGCAGAGATTACCTGTGGGTGGGTAGGGTATGAGTAATGAGATCAGATCGGAGATGGAATTTGTTAATTCCGACAGGGGATGGTGGAACCCTACGGTTATGCCATTTCACTCGTTTTTTTTATGGTTTTAAGGGAGTGTTTGGTATGGGATTTACTTTTATGGGCTGGTACCGTGTAATTATACAATGAAATTAGTGATTCATGATCTTTAGTGGAAAAAGGGAGTGGGGCGTGGGAAGCCAACCCAAGCCCTGCACAACATCCCCCTTGGCTTGAGAATGGTCGTTGCCTCTCTAGCGAGGGAATTCGACGAGCGTGGGGCGGGGTCTGGGAGTGAGGTGAAGAGTGGTGATTGGTTGTTGAGTTTTTATCGGGGAAAACAGCTATTTTAATATTAAAATATTAATTATAATAAATTATATATATATATATATATTTACATAAGAGTTAAATGTAATTTATGTCCTTGAGCGTTTCAGTCGGAAGCATGTTGAGTCCCCAAAAAAAATTTGTAAGTGTCCCAGTGTTGTAAAAAGTGCTGCTACCTGAGTCCCCCCACCCCACACTAACCTAGTTCAGTTACAAGGTTAAAATTTAAAATTTCAGAGGCTAAAAGGGTCTTTTCACAATTCACCATGGGGGTAGAACAGTCATTTGTTATTATTATACAATTTTACTGTTTATAATTTGAGTCCCTAAAAAATGGCACCTGTATAATTTCATCTTCTTCCCCTGCACTGGTTTCTTCTACCGACGATTTCCTTCTTCTAGTAAGTCTCCTGTAAACTCTCTTGCAACTTCCTGGATGAAGCCTACATCAGAGACTTTGGAGCCATCCATTTTCCAAGAAGCTCCACCTAGAATATACATGGCTACTGCATTTAACTCTTTTTCGGCGACGGCTATTGTAACTGGGCTCTCTCCTTTTCCGACGACCCACTCAATGTTACCCGTTTGTATGTCTAATGTTACTCGTTTCCGTCTTCCTCTCCCTCGTTTTCCGGCTCTCCTGTTTGAGTTCTGGTGAGTCATCGACCACCGTAGTTTAGGAGGTAACTTTTGATTGTTTTATATGGTTAGATCTTTGTTCGTATAGGATGTGTCACTTAGAAATACGGTTTACTTGGTAATTTACGGTTGACTTTGTAATATAATCGGGTTTATACGGCAATGTGACCCATATATTACCAGTTTTATAACCCATATATAAGGTCACGAAGTGTACGGTTGGTTAATTTTAATCAGCAAGTATTGGTATTATACAATTATATTGAATGTTTATACAAAAATAATGGTTAGATTTTGGTTTATACAGAGGCATACGATATTATACCGTTATGTAAATTCTTTATACATATGGGTTATACGGTTTTACATATGGTTAAATACGGATATATACGGGTTTTGTCTATATGCGGTTAGATCTTGATAACATTTGATGTGTACGACTTGGAAAATGGTTAGATATTGATAATATTTTATGCTTTGTTACTTGTTTAACTATTTTTGTAGTCGAGGTTCGGATGGTTAATCTTGGTCTTGAACCCGGGGTCACACTGGTGCTAGGGTGGACTAGCAAGGTGACAACTACAAGCTTGTTACTTGTGGCAACATCGTTCCGCTTGAAAACTCGTGGGTTTTTCATCTGTATTGGAGTCGGGTGATTCGATATATGATTAGTTAGTAAAATTTTCCTTACTAACCATATGATATATATTTTGTAATCTAATTTATGTGACTTATAACTTTAGGTATTTTGTAATCTAATTTGTCTATGTTAATCTTAATTCGGTAAGTTAATGATTTGGTAATCTTAATTTCATTGATCTTTCATCTCCAAACTACAAACTCTTCATAAAAAAGTCTGGAGGGGTATGGTCCCAAAAACCCTGCCCCCTGCGCAAAGGACCATACCCTCAACAATATACTACAAGAATAACCTTGTGCGCAGTGCGCAACGGTGCACCATTCTTGGAATCAACAGGTTGCCAACAACCTTGCACGCAATCTGCAATGGTAATGCACCCTTAACACATGCATGTCACACAACGAACCTTGCGCACTCAGCGCAACGACAAGTTAGACCAACCCATGCAGGTCATACAACGAACCTTGCGCACTCAGCGCAATGACAAGTTAAACAAATCATACAAGTAGCACAACGAACCTTGTGTACTTGGCGCAACGGCAAGTTAGACTTAGACACGCATGTTCCTTGACCCTGCGCGGATCAAACAAACCCTCTAGCCGTAAAGTCCTAAAACCTTGCACAAGGCCAAGACAAACATGAGAGCAACTCATAGTCTTGGGAACAAAAGGATTTAATCCCTACAACTCTGTACTGGTCAGAATACACTGAAAGCCACGCGGAAGGGAAAAACGCAAAGAGGCGTTGACCAATACAAGGGTACAAAGTGGCGGAGCTGTGACCCAATGGTTGCTCAGTAGGTTGTGTCAGACTGCGTCGCATGAACAGTAATGCAGATGCCAGACTGTACACCAACCATACTCACGTTAGTGGCTGTCACACATTCTCCACTTTTGGCTGATGACATGTCTGACACCAGGGACAGCTGCCATGACACGTGACACCATTCAACATCCGACAAAGTACACCTCCTGCCAGAGATCATTTAATGATCGATGCAGAGGAACAGAACATATATCTCTGTTCATCTGGGCCGGGCCCAAGGTCTAACACCCTGTAAAATCATGTCCAATAATATAGTGACACGTGTGTATTTTTAAATATAGTCTGTTAAAGACCAATAAGGACTAAAGGCGTCAACATGCTCAATCTGAGCCTCTGAGTGACGATCTGATGTCAACATGCATAAATAACAGCCTTTGAGTGACTGATATGTCAACATGATTGAAATTTGGCCTCTGAGTGATTGATATGTCAGTATGCCCAGCCTCTGAGTGACATCGGAATCAACATGCTTATAATAAGCCTCTGAGTGATCCTTTGTGTAGTCCTAACTCTCGTACGTGCCATTTGTTGGACGAGAGGGTTCAATTTTGTAAATATGTGAAAGTTGGATAATGGAGGGATTAAAAGTGTCAACATGTTAATTTATACCTCTAAGTGACCTTTTAACGAACCGAGAGCTCGACAATGACCGGGCATAATCCCGGGTATGCCAAGTATTGGCTACGGAGGGCTAAAAGTGCCAAAAAGGTGTTTAAAAAGGTTTTTAGAAGCTTTAATAAGTTAAGGGGTTAAAAGTGTCAAACTTTGAAAGTGGCCATGGGGCGGTCGCGGGACGCGAGAGACCAGGCCTGAGTCTCTCGCGGGGCGCAAGAACAGGTCTGCTGTAGAAAGTTTTATTTGGCAGCCAAGCAAAGCTCCAAAACCATTAATTCGAAATCATGGATTTGTAATAAGCTATGCCACGTTTTGGGACACTTGTAAGCTTCCTCTTACACCCCTAAACACCTGGTTTCACCTCCTTTGAGCTCTCCAACTATAAATACGTGTTCAAGTGCTTCATTCCAACTTGCACCTTTCTAAATCATAACTCTTCTCCCTCCTCTGGAAGTTCCTAGCTGAAATGAGCATCCAACTTAGTTCTCTTGCATTGTAGGAACCTCTTGTAAGTGTTCCTTGCTCTTGCATTTTTGTTTATAGGCTTTTATAGCCAAAAGTCAAGCGTTTTACGGAAAACGCTTTGACTTTCGGTTAAGACCATTATGGTCCAGCCATTGTTCGAAATGAACATGACTAAGTGATCGTGATAAGGTGGGTGTTAGTCCCTATAAAGGGCACCTCCTAAAGATCACGTTTGTTAGACCAATTGACGGGTCAAAATTATGAAAATAAAAAGTCAAACAGGCCATTATTTGGAAAAATCATAAATTGATCTTATATATGTTATGAAACATGTTTTGACACTTAAACAAGTTGGTAATAATTATTAGAACATGTAAGAACATGTTCGGCTCGTCAATTTCAGTTCTAGGGTCGGTTCGCAACCGAAAGTCGCGAAGTTTGACTTCTGCTTTGACTTTCCATTCTGACCCGATTTAGATTAGTTACTTACTGATCTAAAGTTGCATTATGATCGTAATATAATGTAGCATAACCCTCTGAGGTTATATTACATAATCATAATTAGAATCCAAGTTCATGCGCAAGTTCCATAATTATGCCATCTTTGACCAAAATGCCCTTTTTGCATAAAACAAGGTTTTAAATGATAATGAACTTGAAAATGTGTTTCCTAATGGTGTAATATTATAAGTAGGATTATTTGGGATGTTAAACCAAGTTATAAACTGAGTTTTCAAGCAGGTCTTTAAACTATGTCGATAAATGACGGTTTTAGCCTTTGTGGCTCACAAAATGATTTTTAATCAATCTTATCAAGATAAGTCACTTACCTACTGATATGTTATATTAAATAACATATTTTAAACATTTTAATCTGACCCTAATGTCAGTTTTCATAAACATCGCTTAAAAACGTCATTTTAGTATGGTTTTAAACCATATTATTGACCAAAACTTGATACCTACTGATTTTAAAACTTATTTTAAACATATTTACAGTAGGTATATGTTATAAACTCAGAATCCCCGATAATTTATAAACTGTGTAAAATGACCAAAATGCCCCTTCGGTGCATAGTTTGGTCATAAAAGATAAAATACATATATAATTGGTATCCTACTGATATTATATCATAAATAAAGTATTTTTTCCAAAATACTTATAATTATAACATATTTTTCCATTAACATAAAAAAGCATATTCTTTCTCATTTTTATTGAATAAATAAAAGTAATAAATAAACAAAATTGTCATTTTTATCTATTTTCGATTGAATTTAAATTGTAAAAAAAACTTCATAAAAGATTAGGAAAAGTAAAAGTATATGATATAGAAACCTATAATATAAATGAATACAAATAAAAAACAAACAAATCGAACCAAACTATAAAAAGTACTTGTTATTTTTAAAGTTTAAAGAAACTATGTAAGGCAAATAGTACTAAATAAAAAAAGGAGCAATAGCTTCCCTCTTGATAAAACAAGAGGGCGTTATTGCTCATTTTTTAGTTCAAAACTCCTATACAATCAGACTTATCGAAGTTCCTTTTATATGGTATGAAATTACCAAAACGTCCTTATGAGGCATAGTTTCGTTTTAAAACCATAATGGGCATACAATTTGATATCTTATTGATATCTTAACTTATTTAAAACATTTTTGAAATGTTTTCAAAATGAGTCAGTTGGGTGTATCTACTAGCGAAAGCTGACGTATTTTCAAAAGACTAATCTACAGGTACAATACGAAAATAGGCCGAAAGTGCTTGGTAGTGATAGAGGATCTTGCAAATCTTAAATCTGCCAAAAGTCTGTTTTGTATTCTTTCTTGTATATTTTATGATCCCCCTGTGGATCTTCTATTACGAGCATGTATATTATTTTGTATTTTCGAACATTTGGTTTGTAATAGAAATATTACTCCAAGACTTTCGCTGTGCCGTGTTTAATTGACAATGATGTTATCAACTGACGTCACGATACTCCCCACCCGGGCCCACCGGTGTATGGATTTCGGGTTGGAAATCCAGGGTGTGACAGAGTTGGTATCAGAGCCAACGTTTGAGAGAATTAAACACTATCCTTCTTGTGTTTAGTCTCAAACTTACACGAGCACATTCCTTAGACTTCCGAGTCTAGGCATTGACCTAGGATTACTCATTTAATTATTAAGTTATTAGTATGTTTTTGAATTGATTTTTAACAGGAAAAATGTCCCACGTGTACGAGGACAAAGTGGAAGAGGAAAAGGTCCAATGAGGGAAGGACCATCGGGGCGTATTCCTCCTTAACACCTCATAATTCAGATGCTTACCAAGAATTAGGAGACTCGTCTCCTCGGCAACCAGCGAGACGTTCTGTCTCGAATTGACACTCGCCCTCACATTCCCAAAATTCTTACCACTCCTATCATTCACACCATTCTCATCATTCCCATTCTCATCACTCCTACCATGAGGAATTTAACCCCAACCATTATCTTAACACGCCTCCAGCCGATCAAAATCAGTTGGACCAGCCACATCCTATGGACGAGGACTCCGACCCGGAGATGCCACCGTCGGGATCAAATATGCATCCCATTGAAATTTCGAGCGATTCAAACTCATATGTCAGATCGCCCTACCAAGGTCCTAATGAGTGGGACTAATACTGGAACCAATTTACATGCCGGACAAAGGTCGGGATCGCTGCCACCTTTGTCCAACTCCTACCCCACAATTCAAGAGGACCCACAAATGGGTGGACCCTCTAATGTTCCACCTATAGCGGAACCAACACCAACACCCGTTGTTCAACCACCACCATCGAGTTATACTAACCCAATCCCCACATATCCTGACACGTCTGGATATGATCCTTTTAACCCATCTACACCGGTAGACTATCAAGCATGGTCGCAAGACCCCTACATGCAGGCGGTTATGCACAATGCACTTTACCCGTCTCCTTTCCCACCTACTTATCCACCGACTGGATATCCAACTTATGGGTACCAGTATCCGGTTATGCCACAACCACAACCTCCGCCATCACTTGAGGCCATTAATGAGGCCTTAGAAAGGATGAAAGAAATGCAGCAACAGGCGGAGAAAACGAAGAAGAAGACGAATAAGTTCATCAAGAAACTCTCTAAATTAGTCAAAGGAAAGAAGGACGAGTGAAGTCTTTTCTAATTATATGTAGTCCCTGCAAGGACATTGTTATTTTTTTAGTCCCTGAATGGACATTTTATTCCTTTAAGTCCTTGCATGGACAAGTTTATTTCATTTTCTAGTATTGCAATTTCTAATCAAAGTTTAATGAAGTACTTTTGGAATTATATATATATATGTAAATCATCCTCTTGAAAACGAACGTCTCGATTTTACTCGAAATTTATGCTCTGGTATATAATTCCAAAAGACATTAACAGATTGATTATGCCAAGTGGCGTAGACCACACATTGGCCAAGAAATGATAGTTAAGTACGAAGGGGTCTTCTATCAGGATAGTTAAGGGAAGTTATCCTTCCATCCAGGAGTAAGGGACTAGGTCCAAACCTCCAAGGTCGTTAAGGTCGAAGGTGACCGGGACCATTAATCAATTATTAAGGTAATCTTATGTAACATTAAGAAATGTTCATACTCTTGGTAGTGTGGCTTGAGGAACCACACTAGCCGTCAGGCCAATGTGCCAGGCTGATATGCCATATACATCTGATATGATGTAGGCCAATGTGCCCAATTAATTGTCCAACAGGACAGGCTGATATGCCATATACATCTGATATGATGTAGGCCAATGTGCCCAATTAATTGTCCAACGGGACAGGCTGATATGCCATATACATCTGATATGATGTAGGCCAATGTGCTCAATTAATTGTCCAACAGGACAGGCTGATATGCCATATACATCTGATATGATGTAGGCCAATGTGCCCAATTAATTGTCCAACGGGATAGGCTGATATGAGATATACATCTGATATGATGTAGGCCAACGTGCCCAATTAATTGTCCAACGGGACAGGCTGATATGCCATATACATCTGATATGATGTAGGCCACTGTGCCCAATTAATTGTCCAACAGGATAGGATGATATGCCATATACATCTGATATGATGTAGGCCAATGTGCCCAATTAATTGTCCAACGGGACAGGCTGATATGCCATATACATCTGATATGAAGTAGGCCAAGGTGCCCAATTTATGTCTAAGCGACAGGCTGATATGCCATACGTATTATGTCCTAAGTGACAGGCTGATGTGCCATAAATATATATTATGTCCAATATGACCGGCCAAGGTGCCCAATTATTATGTCCATTAGGGACAAGCCTATGAGCTATATAATTGTCAATGATGACAATGACAGTTGTGACATTGCGATCCACTGTCCAATAATATATGGACTGCGTCCAAATTGTAATTTGCCTATGATGGTCCTATTAAGACCTAGGCCAAATATAGATATGTTAAGCCTAAGAGTTATAATGATATTCACACTAGTATAAGCAATGGATTGTTATATTCAATGTTGAAAGCCGATATGGTTGATATGCCATGGCTAAATGAAGTTTTATTGGTATATAGAAACCAAGACTTGAAGATGGCTAACTCAAATGAAGCACAAAGTAGCCACAGGAATGTTCAATCTAACAAAGCTGAAAAAAAATATTGATGATGAAAATTTTCAAGCTCGCATTGATGACGGCTGTCGAAAAGGCCATGGGAAAGGCCATAGAAAGGCTTAGAGAGTCGAGTGCCACTCGCTCTAGACCTTATCTATTCCACCATAGGGAGAGCTCCTTTCACTCTTCAAATGCGAAGAGTGAACCAAAGAAAATAGATCTTACTGAAAAGTCCCGTTCCGTCAAGGACGGATGTACCTATAAGTATTTTGTCTCTTGTAAGCCCCGAGACTTTAACGGGGAGAAAGGAGCTGTAGAAGCCCTAAAGTGGCTAGACGAAATGGAAACGTAGTAGATATCAGCAATTGTGCTGATAAGGATGTGGTCAAGTACGTATCACAATCCTTCAAGGGCGATGCCCTAATATGGTGGAAAGCCATGATTCAATCAACAGGTAAGGTACACCTGTACAGCTTGGGATGGTGCAAGTTTGTTGAATTGGTAAAGGAAACTTACTGTCCACCTCATGAAGTGGAGAAGTTATAGACAAACTTCTTTTGTCTTTCAATGAAAAACCTAGATTGTCGGAAGTACGTTTCTGACTTTAACTCCCTATCTAGGTTAGTTTCCTATTTGATCACCCCCGAACCCAAACGCATTGCGCGTTTTATAAATGGGTTGGCGCCCGAGATAAAGGGCATGGTAAAGGCTGCACAGCCTAGTACCTACAAGTCCGCTGTAGACCTATCTCTTTCCCTCACCCTAGATCTGGTAGGACAAAAGTCAATTAGGACTGAAACTGACCGAAAGAGGAAACGGGAGGATAATAACTCCCAAAGATTTAAGAAGAAAGGAAATTTTGGGTTCAAAAAGAACCAGCACGCGTCTAGTGACAAATTTCTATGCAAGAATTGTAAATATAGGCACTGAGGACAGTGTAGTATAAATCCACAAACCAAACCCTGTGGTATCTGCAAAAGAAGAGGGCATAAGACCCTAGATTGCAAGGATCTTAAGGATGCAGTTTGCTACAACTGCAATGAAAAAGGACATATAACTTACAATTGCCCCAAGAAACCCAAAATATTGATGCAAAGCCTAGAGAGGCCAAGAAGGGGAATGCCCGTGCCTTTCAGATGAATGCCAGGGAGGCCGTTAATGACAACAACGTCATAACAGGTACATTCCTCATTAACAATATCTACGCTAGAGTTCTTTTCGATTCAGGTGCGGATAAATCATTTGTTGACCATAAGATTAGTAAAATATTAAACTTACCCATAAGAACTCTAGATAGAACTTATGAGATAGAACTCGCTGACAGAACAATAGAAACAACATCTTCTATTCTTGATGGATGCTCTATATCGATTAAGAATCATTCCATCCCTATCTCTTTACTGCCAATGAAATTGGCGGGGTTCGATGTTGTCTTAGGCATGGATTGGTTATCTCATACCAAGCCCGCATTGCCTGCGATAAAAAGCTCATCGAAATTAAGAACCCATCTGGTGAAATGATCACCATCCCCGGAGACTCACACTATGGATTGCCAGACAAGGTGTCATTATTTAAGGCATCCAAGTGTTTGAGAAGAGGATGTGTCATCTACATGGCACAAGTCACCATAAATGAACCTAAGCCGAACCTTGAAGATCAACCAGTTATCTCGAGTATCTCGATGTTTTCCCTGAAGAGTTACCAGGCCTACCTCCGATAGGCAAGTGGAGTTCAGAATTGACATCATACCAGGATTAGCACCCGTAGCTAGAGCTCCATATAGGCTAGCACCAACGGAGATGAAGGAATTGAGGACGCAGCTAGACGAACTCTTAGAGAAAGGCTTTATACAGCCTAGTTCCTCACCTTGGGAAGCTCCTATCCTCTTTGTAAAGAAGAAAGACGGTTCGATGCGAATGTGCATCGATTACCGAGAGCTAAACAAGTTAACAATTAAGAATAATATCCTCTCCCCAGGATCGATGATTTATTCGACCAACTTCAAGGGGCTAGTTATTTCTCCAAGATTGATTTGAGATCTGGATATCATCAACTGAAGGTTAAAAGGGAGGATGTTTCCAAACCGCCTACAGGACCCGCTATTGTCATTTTGAATTCTTAGTAATGTCTTTTGGGCTCACAAATACACTAGCAGCATTCATGGACCTCATGAATAGAGTCTGCAAGCCATATTTGGATAAGTTTGTCATTGTCTTTATAGACGACATACTTATCTACTCTCGTAGTCTAGCTGATCACGAGAAACATCTTCGGTGCATCCTAAAATTATTAGGCAAGAAAAGCTTTATGCTAAATTTTCTAAGTGTGAGTTTTGGCTCAGAGAGGTCCAATTTCTCGGACACATGGTAAGTAAGCGTGGTATCCAAGTGGATCCCGCTAAAATTGAGGCCATAATGAATTGGGAAGTGCCCAAAACCCCAACGGAGGTTCTTAGTTTCTTAGGATTGGCTGGTTACTATAGAAGGTTCATTGAGAACTTTTCAAGAATAGCCACTCCTTTAACTTCCTTGACCCGTAAGAATATAAGTATAATTGGGGTCCAAAGCAACAAGAATCTTTTGAGATTCTTAAACACAAGTTGAGCAATACTCCTGTGTTATCTTTACCCGAGGGTAATGAGAATTTTGTTGTTTATTGTGATGCTCGCACACCGGTATGGGCTGTGTGCTAATGCAAAATGGCAAGGTAATTGCCTATGCATCAGACAACTAAAGGTGCTTGAAAGGAATTACACCACCCATGATTTGGAACTGGGTGCCATTGTATTTGCACTAAAACTATAGAGACATTACTTGTATGGCACAAAGTGTATTATATACACAGACCATAAAAGTCTCCAACACTTGTTCAATCAAAGGAATTGAACATGCGACAACATCGGTGGATGGAAACACTTAATGATTAGGATTGTGAGATTCACTACCATCCAGGCAAGGCAAATGTAGTTGCCGATGCCTTAAGTCGCAAGGAAAAGGTTAAACCTTTAAGAATTAACGCTAAGAGCATTGAGCTCAAAAATAGCTTAAGTGAGAAGCTACTAGATGCGCAAAAGCAAGCCTTATTAGAGGCTAATATTCCTAATGAGGGTTAGGCAGAACTGTGGATCAGTTAACACCTGGAAAGGACGAAATCCTAAGATTTAATGATATAATTGGGTTCCGATCTTTGGAGGACTCAGAGATCTAATCCTCTAGGAAGCGCATAATTCAAGATACTCTGTTCACCCGGGTGGTGACAAAATGTATCAAGACCTGAAGAAGAATTATTGGTGGATGGGTTTGAAGAAATCCATAGCCACTTATGTAGCTAAGTGTCTGACGTGTTCGCAAGTTAAGGCTGAACATCAGAAACCATCAGACGTCTACAACAACTTGAGATTCCCACTTGGAAATGGGAAATGGTAACTATGGATTTGATTACCAAGTTATCTAAGACCAAAAGTGGAAATGACACTATTTGGGTCATAGTGGATAGGCTGACCAAGTCAGCACACTTCTTGCCAATAAAAGAAACGTATAATTCAGATAAATTGGCTAAGTTATATGTGGACAAGATAGTGTCCCTACACGGTGTGCCAGTATCTATTGTATTTGATATATATACTAGATACACATCTCACTTTTGGAAAAGTTTTCAACAATCCTTAGGCACACGATTAAACTTTAGTACGGCCTACCACCCATAGCTAATGGTCAAAGTGAGGGTACTATCCAGACACTTGAAGACATGCTTAGGGCATGTGTGATTGATTTAGGTGGAAGTTGGGACGACCACTTACCCCTAATAGAATTCTCCTACAATAATAGTTATCATACTAGCATCAAGGCTGCTCCTTTTGAGGCCTTGTATGGGAGAAAATGTAGAACGCCCGTATGTTGGGCAGAAGTTGGGGAAGCCCAACTATCAGGACTTGAGATTGTCCTGGAGACAACGGAAAAGATTATGCAAATCCGTGATCGTCTCAAGGCTGCCAGGGACAGGCAGAAAAGCTATCCTGACAAGAGGGGTAAACCTCTTAAGTTCCAAATAGAGGACAAGGTCATGTTGAAGGTATCACCCTTGAAAGGTGTGATGCTTTTGGAAAGAAGGGCAAGTTGAGCCCAAGATATATTTGATCATTCGAGATAGTCGAATGTGTCGGCACTGTGGCTTATAAGCTCAGATTGTCAGAGGAGCTTAGTGGAATTCATGATGTATTCCACATATCTAATCTTAAGAAATGTCTAGCCGATAAGTCGCTAGCAATGTCGCACAAAGATGTGCAGATAGATGAAAACCTGAGGTTCGTTGTGAACTAATTTCGATCGAGGATCGACTGTTAAGAAGCTCCGAAGAAAAATCATACCTATAGTAAAGGTTAAGTGGACACTTTTAGAGGTCCTGAGTATACATGGGAGGTTGAGTCCACTATGCGACATAAGTACCCCCATCTTTTTGAATAAAATCTCGAGGTCGAGATTTCTTTTAAGGGGGTGAGGATGTAACACCCTGTAAAATCATGTCCAATAATATAGTGACACGTGTTGTATTTTTAAATATAGTCTGTTAAAGACCAATAAGGCTAAAGGTGTCAACATGCTCAATCGATCCTCTGTGACGCTCCGATGTCAACATGCATAAATAACAACCTCTGAGTGACTGATATGTCAACATGCTTGAAATTTGGCCTCTGAGTGACTGATATGTCAACATGCTCAGCCTCTGAGTGACATCGGAATCAACATGCTTATAATAAGCCTCTGAGTGATCCTTTGTGAAGTCCTAACTCTCATCCCGCGCCATTTGTTGGACGAGAGGGTTCAATTTTGTAAATATGTGAAAGTTGGATAATGGAGGGATTAAAAGTGTCAACATGTTAATTTATACCTCTGAGTGACCTTTTAAGAACCGAGAGCTCGACAATGACCGAGCATAATCCGGGTATGCCAAGTATTGGCTACGGAGGGCTAAAAGTGCCAAAAAGGTGTTTAAAAAGGTTTTTAGAAGCTTTAATAAGTTAAGGGGTTAAAAGTGTCAAACTTTGAAAGTGGTCATGGGGCGGTCGCGGGCCGCGAGAGACCAGGCCTGGGCTCTTGTGGGGCGCGAGAACAGGTCTGTTGCAGAAAGTTTTGTTTGGCAGCCAAGAAAACTCCAAAACCATTAATTCGAAACCATGGACTTGTAATCAGCTATGCCATGTTTTGGGACACTTGTAAGCTTCCTCTTACACCCCTAACACCTGGCTTCACCTCCTTTGAGCTCTCCAACTATAAATAGGTGTTTAAGTGCTTCATTCCAACTTGCACCTTTCTAAATCATAACTCTTCTCCCTCCTCTGGAAGTTCCTAGCTGAAAGGAGCATCCAACTTAGTTCTCTTGCATTGTAGGAACCTCTTGTAAGTGTTCCTTGCTCTTGCATTTTCTTTATAGGCTTTTATAGCAAAAGTCAAGCGTTTTTACGGAAAATGCTTTGACTTTCGGTTAAGACCATTATGGTCCAGCCATTGTTCGAAATGAACATGGCTAAGTGATCGTAATAAGGTAGGTGTTAGTCCCTATAAAGGGCACCTCCTGAAGATCACGTTTGCTAGACCAATTGACGGGTCAAAATTATGAAAATAAAAAGTCAAACGGCCATTTTTCGGAAAAATCATAAATTGATCTATATGTGTTATGAAACCTGTTTTGACACTTAACCAAGTTGGTAATAATTATTAGAACATGTAAGAACATGCTCGGCTTCGCAACCGAAAGTCGTGAAGTTTGACTTCTGCTTTGACTTTCGATTCTGACCCATTTAGATTAGTTACTTACTGATCTAAAGTTGCATTATGATCGTAATATAATGTAGCATAACCCTATGAGGTTATATTACATAATCATAATCATAATCCAAGTTCATGCGCAAGTTCCATTATTATGCCAACTTTGACCAAAATGTCCTTTTTGTATAAAACAAGGTTTTAAATGATAATGAACTTGAAAATGAGTTTCCTATTGATGTAATATTATAAGTAGGATTATTTGGGAATGTTAAACCAAGTTATAAACGAGTTTTCAAGCAGGTTCTTAAACTATGTCGTTAAATGACGGTTTTAGCCCTTGTGGCTCACAAAATGATTTTTAATTAATATTATCAAGATAAATCATTTACCTACTGATAGGTTATATTAAATAACATATTTTAAACATTTTAATCTGACCCTAATGTCAGTTTTCATAAACATCACTTAAAAACGTCATTTTACGACATAAGCGCCGTTTCGGCGCATAGTATGGTTTTAAACCATATTATTGACCAAAACCTGATACCTACAGATTTTAAAACTTATTTTAAACATATTTACAGTAGGTACATGTTATAAACTCAGAATCCTGATAATTTATAAACTATGTGTAAAATGACCAAAATGCCCTTTCGGTGCATAGTTTGGTCTTAAAAGATAAAATAGACATATAATTGGTACTACTGATATTATATCATAAATAAAGTATTTTCTCCAGAATACTTATAATTATAACATTAAATTATATCCAAGTTCCTTTTATATGGTATGAAATTACTAAAACGCCCTTATGAGGCATAATTTCGTTTTAAAACCATAAGGGCATACAATTTGATATCTTATTGATATCTTAACTTATTTGAAATATAATGGCATATAGAACTTGTCCATGACTTATCCGGTTACCCGATATCGCTAATATGCGCACGATTACGTATATGTAACTATTTTACGGAAGTTAACTGAAACGGGTTTAACCTTGTCATTTAAGCCTCAAAATCCAGAGTGTTAATAGTTTACCCATATTAAAAATTCAAGGTACTTGTTGGGATTAAACTACATTCTATCCAATCATCGTTTAATCTAGCGTCATACGTTTTGATCAAGTAAGCTAGTCGGTCTAAGTCTATCACTTAAATAAAGACCGTTAGTATTTAATTGGTTAGTTTATGCCATAATCCAGACTAGAGACTTGTCTGCACTTAGTCCTTTTGTGTACGGCTGAGTTATTAATAATTAAAGAAGACTAGCTCAGGTAAATACTCTGACTTATTTCCCCTATATGGGCTTGGGTTACGGTAAATTATTACCGCTTGGTCGGAAATAGGATTCAATCGAACGCCGGTTCGGAGATAATAAATCCGCATATTCTGTTTTAATCAATTTCGTTTGATAATTTAAACATCAGGGGTTAACTACCGTTCCTGGATATCCTTGGCTCATTACAATAGAAATTGGCCACGATCTTAGCGCGGGTGTAGGTATACACCCGATAGACGCTCAATTATGCATTCCCTACAAGGTTGAGAGGAATTGACTCCTTCGTGAGTCCAAAGTGGTGTGTACGTTAATTATGTCTAGCGATCTTCGTACCGGGCCCCGTATGTATGACAAACATGTAAATCTGTTAACAAGGTTGGACGGTCAATTAACCCAAGTTATAAAAAGATTTTTGTGCTGATACGCACTTAAAACATTTTTTAAATGTTTTCAAAATGAGTCAGTTGGGTGTATTTACCAGCGAAAGCTGACGTATTTTAAAAGACTAATCTGCAGGTACAATACGAAAATAGCCGGAAGTGCTCGGTAGTGATAGAGGATCTTGCAAATCCTAAATCTTCCCAAAGTTTGTTTTGTATTCTTTCTTGTACATTTTATGATCCGCTTGTGGATCTTCTATTACGAGCCTGTATATTATTTTGTATTTTCGAACATCGGTTTGTAATAGTAATTTTACTCCAAGACTTCCGCCGTGCCGTGTTTAATTGACAATGAGGTTATCAACTGACGTCACGACACTCCCCACCCGGGCCCACCGGTGTATGGATTTCGGGTTGGAAATCCGGGGTGTGACACAAGGCCCATCAACCTATCTCCTAAACCCACTTATCTTCGGCTATAAAAATGAGTATTGAACCACAAGGTAAAGGACATGCTTTCCAGCTTACTCACTAATTACTACTTACCCGCTATTATCTTACAATCACAAATACTTATTCTCACACCGGAGTGTGGTCATGGAGAAAACCCTCCCTTTTCCCCGTGACGAGGCTAACGGCGTTGCTAGTTTTGCAGATTGGCTTGAAGTGAGATTACCCAAAAGAGCGAACGAGAGACAACCTTTTAGGCAGAAAAACTAGGCTGTAACTAAGATATCTCTGGATACCTCTCGGTTCAGAAGTGTTTCTTCATTGGCGCCATCCTCTTTTTACTCATTCTCACATCCGTTTTCTCGTTTCGAGTTTTCTCAAACCTCACTTACAGATTGTCGAATTTCCATCAAACACACCACGAGGTTCTCGAGCCGAAGGCAAGAACCCAGTTCATGCCTCTCGAATTGACGACAAGTAGATGAAGCTAACTCCGAGAATGCCGGTGCTCACCACGATTCCGGTCGTGTGAACATCCCGGTAACCCCCGGAGCTCAAATGGAGACTCCTTTCGTACCAATCACATTGGTCATACCCCCTGTGAGACTCCGATGTCTTGGTACATCAAGTCCTAAATGGCTTCTGAATGTTGTTAACGCGCAACTCTGCGCACAAACAAACGCTTCTGCTGCGCCGGTGTAGCCACCAGTTACTCATGTGCATGCTTCGCTTGCCCCACGAGTACTTAGCTAAGACTCGTCGGCTGGAGCGAGCATCCCATCCGAACTCCGTACCCGAGAGACGAAGTACTCTCAATCGCTGCCTAAACATGAGTCTCACACTCATAGGCGAGCATCCATCCACTCATGGTTGGGCCCGCATCCTCTCGAGGGGCGGTACACCCAACGTGAGGAGGATAAGACATATGGCGAGGGTGATAGCGCCAGTGTGTTTCACCGGCTACCAAAAGATCACGCTGCTTACAAGTCTGCGCCACATGCTGTATACAACCCGGAGGCGAAGTACAACTATAGCCTGAATCTAGAGTCGGTTGAAGCAGCCGAACACTCAAAGTTCATCAAGTAGATCGCGCTCGCACCGCTGGAGCGCGCAAAACTTCCCTCCAATGTGGGAAAATACAATAGGTTAACAGACCCAGATGACCACCTGTGCCTGTTCACCAAGCGCAGGACTGATCGAGGTTGGACGTTGCCCATGTGGTGTCACTTGTTTGTTCAAACTCTCAAGGCGTTGTGCGCCTATGGTTTGACAACTTGCCCACAGGCAAGCTCGCGTCATGGAACGACCTTAAAGACAAGTTCCTGACGCACTTCAGCCAACAACGGCGTTACGTCAGAGATTCTTCTGACGTAATGAACATCTGGCGGCTTGATGACGAAAGTCTCGAAGACTTCATCATCGCTACAATAAAGAGGTGTTGGAGATAGTGGATGTGCACGAAGACCTGATTCGTGCACAGTTCAAGTATGTTGTCCGTTACGACGAGATGATCAAAGTCTTGTCAGGGACTACCGGCCTCCCAAAAAGCTTATGGCGTAGCAAAGATCTTTGCGCAGACAGAGCGCAACCTTAATAAAAGCAGACCTCCACTATCCCATCACCGTCCCCAAGACATGAGCAAAAGTTTTGGGAAGAAGAATAAGAGTTGGATGGAGCACAACCAAAACCCTCCCTACAACCGGTCGACGCTCGCGCAACCATCATAAAATTGCTACCCAGAGAGCAATAAAGCAGGATAATCCCAATCGTCAGTGGACACCACTGACGAAAACACCGGCGGAGGTACTCAGCACCGAAGATCACCAATTCAAGCAACTGTCGCCGATGCGCGATAAGAAAGGTCAAGACCCCAACCTTTTCTGCGATTATCACAAAGATACGGGGAATACAACCGACAGCTGCATCTCCTTGTGCATGGAGATTGAGAAGGCGCTAAAAAGTGGGAAGCTCACCCACTTACTTCAAAATGTGCACAAAGAGGGGCGCCAGATTACTCGAGGCAGCGAGGGATCGAGTAACAAGAGATGAAGTCTGTTCATATTATCCAGGGTGGCTCGTCGCGCAAGCATGACCATCAAAAGAGTTGCATGCCTCACTAGCGCGAGCAACAGGTCATCTTCCCCGTAGTCCTTGGGGGCCCACAAGAGGATCGCCGGTCGTGATAACTGGCATCTTTGGCCATTATTGCACCGATTATATGTTCATAGACACCGGGAGCTCTATGGACATCATATATGAAAAGTGCTTCCAACAACTGGACCCAGAAGACAAGGCGTGCTTAGAGCCGGTGGATTTCCCACTCACTGGTTTCCGCAATGAAGCCATCTTCCTGCTGGGCTAAATCACTTTTTCCGGTGATCTTTCCGAAAGGACACTCGCGTACGGTCTCAGTTCATTTCATGGTCATGCCCGCGACTTCACGCCATGACGTGTTGCTGGGCCGGCGTGCCCAAATCGAGTTCAGCATGATCACTTCTACTCCTCAAGCTGGCAGCGGTTTTCCAACAGAAACCGGTAGCCATCATGTACACAAGGAACACCGGCAAAGCTACCGAAGTCATCACCCAACGCGAGCCAGAGAAATGGGTATTGAACTACAAGTACCCGGAAACAAACAGTAGTGCTAGGACTCGCCATGACCCCCGCAGTCAAGGCGCGGTTAAAATAACTTTTGTTTTGCAATGTAGACATTTTCGCCTGGTCGCCAGCGGATATGACAGGGGTACCGAGGGAAATCGCTAAGCACGCACTGTACACATTCCCTTCAGTTCAGCCTATCGTTCAGAAAAAGCGCAGCTTTGGTCCTGAAAAGATCCACGCACTGAACGAGCAAGTTTCAGAGCTCCTACAAGCTGGAATCATCTAGAAGTACGCTATCAGACATGGGTAGCCAACCTAGTCATGGTCCAAAAGCACAACGGCAGTTGGCGCATGTGCGTCGATTTCAAAGATCTAAACAAGGCATGTCCCAAGGACTGCTACTCTTTACAAGAAATCAACAAAAAGGTGGACTCCCTTGCTTCATTTAGGTGGAAATGCTTCCTTGATTGCTACAAAGGCTTCCACTAAATACATATGAAGAAGGAAGACGAAGACAAGACCGCATTCCGCATTGACAAGGGGATCTTTTGTTACACAAAGATGCCATTCGGATTGCGCAACGCAAGAGCCACCTATCAGCATTTAATAGACCATGTCTTCAGGGACGACATTGGCGAAACCGTAGAAGTGTACATGGATGACCTCGTCATCATGAGCTGGGATGAGGAGAAGATGCTGACAAACGTTTAGAGAACGTTTGCATCCTGGCGCAAGAAAAACCTCAAGCTAAACCCCAGCAAGTGCTCGTTTGGAATGGAAGAAGGCAAATTTTTGGGATTTATCGTCACGTGCAATGGTTTCAAAATCAATCCCGAAAAAGTGGAAGCGATTCAACGTATGCCTTCCCCCTCAACCATCAAAGAAATGCAATGGTTGGCGGGCGATTGGCTGCGCTGAACATGTTCTTGGCCAACCACGCAATGAAGTCCTTCCCATTCATCTGCACTTTGCGGAATTATGTACAGCAAAACAAGTTTCAGTGGAATCCGGATGCGGAGAAGGCCTTCACTCAAATGAAGTTGTGCTTGATTCAGCTACCTACGCTCACGATACCGCAAAAGAACGAGCCACTGATTCTTTACCTTTCTGCATCAGATATCGCTCTGGGCGCACTCCTACTAGTAAAGCGCGCAGGAGTCCAAACTCCGATCTACTACGTAAGCAAAATGCTAACTGACCCAGAGACACGATATCCTATGATGGAAAAGCTTGCTCTAGATTTAGTCCACGCATCCCTTAGGTTGCGTCGGTATTTTTCCGGCCATGTGATAACAGTTCTCACAAACTATCATTTAGGCCAAATTTTGTCTAAACCTGATATATCTGGTCGTCTAGCAAAATGGGCGATTGAGCTTGGTGGGCACAACATCGTGTACAAACCACGCCCAACAATAAAAGGACAGATATTAGCGGATTTTGTTACAAAAGTACCAATGAATAAAGCGCAAGCGTGTGAAGTTGTATAGAACCCAGCGTCAGTCACAGATGACCACGCATGGATACTTCGCACAGACGGCGCATCCAACGATGACGACGCAGGGGCAGGTCTCCGCTTAATAAGCCCCGACAACCAAGAGTTCACCTACGCCATTAGGTTGGAATGCAAGAGCACCAATAATGAAGCTGAGTACGAAGCGTTTCTGGCAGACCTTCGGTTAGCCATCAAAATGGGCGCACAGAATTTGGAAGCAAACATCGATTCCCTTTTAGTCGCAGGATAGGTCAACGGCCTATACGACGCAAAAGGCGAAACGATGGCTTTGTATCTTGAAAAGGCGTAAGCCTTAATAACCAAATTCCAACACTTCAAAATAACCCATGTCAACCGAAGCGAGAATAAACATGCCGACGTGCTCAGCAAATTAGCCGCTACAAGCTTCAAGCACCTCGCGCGTGAAGTGCACATTGAGGTACTTAAAAACCCTTCTGTTCCTTTGCATCAAGTAAGCATCATCGAAGTGGGGAATCCTTCTTAGATGTCTCCCATAATCATCATGTTCTTGCAATACCCTCCCCGAAAACAAAGCGGAAGCAAGGAAGGTCCAGAATAAGGCACTCAATTAAGAAATGGCGAATGGTATCCTATACCGAAAGTCATACCTCGGACAGCTACGCCGCTGTGTTGACCCGCAAGATGCACAATACTTGATACGCGAAATACATGAAGGGTTATGCAGAATTCACGCAGGTGCACGCATGGTCGTAGCAAAGATCATGAACGGCGGTTACTACTGGCCTGGCATGCACCTAGATGCAGTCGAAACACTGTGGAAGTGCGCATCATGTCAGTGCCATGCGCCGAAGAATTTTCGCCCAGTGAAAAACAGCGTGGCCCTTCCAGCAATGGGCAATCGATATGGTGGGACGTTTCCCAGATGCCCTTGGCGCGGTGAAGTTCATAATCTTCGCAGTCGATTACTTCACCAAGTGGGTAGAAGCAAAACCCCTTGCATCCACCACAGCAACTGTAGTTCGGAAATTCATTTGGGAGCACATCATATGCCCCTTTGGGTTACCCCTTCGCATAGTCAGCGATAACGGCCCCAATTTCGCAGCTTAAGAACTACAACAATGGATGATGGAAATGCAAATCGAGCATGTCTTCACTTCGATCGCGCATCCCCAAGGGAATGGCCAAGTGGGGAGCATAAACAAGAGCATCATCGAAGGGATCAAAACGAGATTGGGTACGGCGCGAAGAGGCTGGGTAGATGAGTTGCCAAGCATCCTTTGGGCTCATCGAACCATGCCAAAAACCTGCACAGGCAAAACTCCTTTCAGCCTAGTGTTTGGGACGGAGAAGTGATTCCCGTAGAGATAGGCCTCCCATCACCACGCATGCTGCCTACGCAAAGACATAATAATGAAGACGAGCGTAGGCTCGACTTGGATCTCCTAGAAGAAGACATGAAAACACCGCTATCAACGAATCAAAATACAAATCCAAGCTCGAGAAATACTATAACACGCGAGTCCTGTTCTACGCGACAACAAAGCGTCCAACGCTGAAAGTCCTGGAAAGCTCACACCTAAGTGGGAAGGTCCTTATATTATCCATGAGTTCTGGAAAGGGCGCATACACCCTTAAACATTTGGTTGGCACAAAGATTCCGAGGACCTGGAATGCACAACAGCTAAGAAGGTGCTACATGTAAATTAGCAAACCTATTATCTTATTGTCTACTTTGTACATGACTCTTATGCCTTATTGATTAATAAAGACAACGAATACCTTTATTTCTTTATCTAGATGTTTCGTTACAAATGCGCGAAACCACTTTGGGTCTACGCGAAAACACCATGGTACACAATGACTCATGAAATTCACTACCTACTGCGTACGCTGGGGAGGGGATGTTCATATACGAGTTCTTTACCAGTTTCATTCGCGATACCTAAACAAAGTTGGTCCTTTTCACACAAATATTGTAATTTGGAAAGAAAGAAACATATATTTCATTAAACAAGAAATATGTACATAAGGCGCAACGCACAGTTACATTCAAACTACATCAAAGATATTACAATGAAGATCCTACACTACTCTTCACTTCATGCGCCTCGACTTCTTCCGGAAATAGGTCTTTAAGGCGATCAACGAAGTCATCGTGTTGGAGCGCCTCACTCACGAATTCCATAGTCGGGAGTTGAAGACGGTCATACTCCCACTTAGCCTGGGAGAAGGCAAATTCGGTATCAACTCCATGAGTGGCAGTGCGACTGTTGTCCCATTGTACGTCCAGTGCATGAGTGACATGATGCGCACACTCAGCATAACCCTGCGCATACCCGTCATGGCGCGCAATGACCATCAGCTTGGCCACTGCGCCGTCCAGCTCTGCAGAATTCAGAATGGCGTTTGCGATCTGCAAACCAAGAACAGGGTTAGAATCAACACAAAGTTACCAAAAAATAAATGGAGTACTTACATTGATAACTCCATGTTGTTGCATCCACAGCATGTTGTTGGCCAGCGACTCGGAGATGGCGCGGTCGACTTCAGAATTCTCAAGTCTTTTCTCGCTCGCATCCACCTTGGCTTCCGCCAATCGCAACCGCTCCTTATCCTCCAGGTGCCTGCGTTGTATTTCAGCCTTTTCCACCAAGGCCACCATGAGATCCTTCTTTGCGCCCTCCAAAGCGGTGCAAGCTTCAACCTGGTTATTTACAACAAGGTTAGTTTCATAACTTATGAATCATACAAAACAAATAAATAGAAGGGAAAACTTTTACCTCCTTCTATTGTGCTCGCGGTGCGCCCTAGCCTCCACGGCCGCAGCAGAAGCTGCCTCTTTCGCCTTCCTCTTACGCTCTACCTCTCCTTGCAACCGGTCCACTTCATCTTTCAAGGAATTTTTCTCGTGATTGTCCTTTTCACAAGCCTCCCTCCACAACTTGCGCTCCTGAGTAAGTGTGGCAACGAAGCTTTCGGCCCTCTTCTCCACCCTAGCGTAGACTATTTTTCGGTCCATTGAGTTTTGGAGAATTTAGCCTTGTCTGCCTCCAACTCAGATTTTGCGTAGCCACTTGGGCTCACTCTTGGACCAAGTCAGCTTTGGCAGCTTCAAATTTGTCTTGATCTTTCTGCATGCTCCGCCATTCCCTTACGATCTTGTGCATGACTGAGGTGGAGCTAGCTGCTGCCTGGAGGTATGCGCGGTAGGTTTGTTGATGACCCTTGATGTTCTAAAAGTAGTTAATTAAAAACAACTAAAATTATCCTAATTCTAGACTTCAAATTATACTCTGGACTCCTAAACTATACTAAACTACTAACCGGCAAGTGGACCGATCAATTGTAGAATAGCATTAAGCAAGTCGGATTATCGAACCCACAGGACTCTCTAATTACTATGACTACTAACTTAGACTCGATTACACACTATGTATATTTTAAAGGGGGGGGGGTTTTACTAATAAATCTAAATTATCAATTTAACTAAAACTACTAAATTGGAATGACCAAACTATGAACTTCTAGGGAATTTTTAGGATTTTAATCAAGATATAATGAACTAGTTACCTAGGTTGGATTTTTAGACTACTACTCCTTCAATTTAATAATAATTAATCAGGTTGAATATTTTACCGGGATCTTAACATATTAAAGTCTAGTTTATCAAACAGGACCCCCGACCCTTCTCAGGAAGACACCTACAATAACCTATCCTTTTTTATTTGTTTACCGGTCCTAAATATTTCTTTTCAGTTATCTTTTCAAATTGGTAAAGTGTCTAATTATTAATTACCTCAATAACTAACCTAGACCAACTACAATTTCTAGTTTAGATTAACTGATTTAATTATGACAAGGAAATTAGACTCGGGAATTTCTCAAAACCCTAACCTAACAATTTACCAAATTAATTCAGCCAACTAATTGTAATTTCTCAATAAACAAGTTAGGTATAATGACAAGTTTGATTTTATGGTTAATTCAATTGTTTCCCCGTTTTATTGGCCAATATTACCAACAACTTCACGAATTCCTAAGAACACGAAAAGTAACATAAACCTATTCTATGGAAGACATCCATCTAAGTTCATGCAAAACAATCAAACAATCATAAAACAAGCACAATCATGCAAATACTCAAACTAGATAATTAAAGTTGTGACCTTTACCAATTAAGCATTCAAACCATGAATTAAATCAAATCAAAGTTTCATAAAAACCATCATCCAAAACCTAGGTAACTGAATAAGATCTAGCCTAAAAACATGTTTGAAAAGCAAATTAGACAAAGTTGAATACAAGGTAGCATGATTAAGCAAAACAAGGAAATCAAAGGTGAAGATTGGTATGATAAAACCGTGACAAACTCCTGCCTTGAACTCCTTGATCACCACCACAATCCTTAAGCTTAGATCCTCTCCTTCCAGCTCCAAATCTCCAGAAAAATGCTCCAGTTATGCCCTAGTTCGTCCAACATTGTTCCAATATGAGTTTAACTATGAATATGAGTCTTTTTAAAGCAACCAAGTCCCAATTTTCTCCTGGTTTTGAAACTTTCTGGATAAAAGGCTCTCTCGCGGGCCGCGAGAGAGTTGAGGCTATCGGTCGCGCCCCGCGACCGAGTATAATCCGGATGATAAACTATTACTCTCCGCGGGCCGCGAGAGAGTTGAGGTGTGCCGGTCGCGCCCCACGACCGGGTTGTAACTCCTGTTTTGCGTTTCGTGTTCTCGTTTCCGATCCACTCACGTCCCGGCTCGGTTCTTTTCACCATTTTCGCTTGTTTTTCCCATCCTTCCAACCGTTTTCATGAACCAAGACCTGCCAAACGCGTTTGTATTAAAAGTATATAAGTTCTTGAAAACCAAAACGAAAACATGCTAAAATTATACAAACTCTACAAGATAAATGGATGTATATTCAATACATCAAATATCCCCACACTTGCTCTTTTTTCGCCCTCGAAAAAGAATTGTGCATAAACGAAATCATAACCAAACAATTACTCGATTTCAATTACGATTATTTTCATTAGGGAACAAGATTTATGTTAACCGCGATTGTAATTGGATCCACTTAAACTCAAAATTCGGTTCAAACCTCTTATCATGTAAATTTAATTTAAGTGCGGTCAATCCATCTAAGGTCTCACACCAGAGTCCATAGTATCCCTAATCCCACCTCAAGCTTAGGAAACAAAAGGAAAAAACCCTTTCCTAACTGTTTTATAACAAAATATAAAGAATTTAAAATCAAGCAATTTTCTTTTTCTCTTTTTTTTCATTTGAGCATTTTGATTTCTTTTTGCATATCTAACCTAGAGGCTGTCTCAACCAGAGTCACCATCCCCGAGAGCGACAACGTAGGCTTCGATACTTAAATTTCAACTAATCCTAGAGGGATTCTCGATCAGAGTCACCATCCCCAAGGGAGACTCCATAGGCCTCGTCTACTTTTCAATCAAGTTCATTTTTCTATTTTTTTTCTTCTTTTTACATGATTAAAAATTTAAATATTTTAGCTTATAACGGCATTCCTCATACTATTTTTGGCGGTTTCAGTTTCCCATTTCTCCTAAATGAGTACCCACTAGTAGACCAACAATTAAGGTGTATTAAGCTCAAAGAAAATAAGAACCAAATTGAGCCTACTCACATATCCCAAGTTAGACACAAACTCACCCTTTTATTTCTCATATTATTATTGTTTGAAACGGAATGAAAATTCAATTTTTCTATCATTTTCCGTTTAAATTCATGCAAACTTCTTTTTCAAAAGACATTTCGGATTTTTTTAACTACTGCACTACTCTAATATCCCATCCCCACACTTAAAATTTTGCATTGTCCCAATGCAAGGACAAGACAACTACTACTCAAAATCAGACCAAACCAAATAAAGAAAGAAAAATAAATACAAAAAAGGGGGCGACTTACTGTAGTGCAAGACTGTCGATGTGCCAGTCAAACCACTCGTGCTCTCCAAACCGAACGCGCTTAATGTACCACTCTCAAAGCTCTCATGCGAACGGAACAACATACAACACCGACCTAGCATCATGCACTTACAAACACAATAATGATAAAGCAAGATAAAGAAATTGTTTTGCAAGATTGTTCAACACATACCCAAACCAACCAACACCAACCCCAAAGTAAACTGTTTAAAAGTACAGACCATCAATAAATTAAAACAGCAGAAAAGCAAAATAAAGATAAAGATCCTCAGCTGCTTCAATCATCCTCTTCAGACGCCTCAAATACCTGGTATGGCTGCACTCCTCCATCCCCGCAAATTGGCTAGAACCTGCCTGACCGCCTGGATGCTGAAAGTAAGACGGATTCCCATATTCAGATTCTGCATCATGTATCGCATCCCATCTTCTAGCCTCCTCTTGCTAGCCTCGTGCATGCGTCTACTCTCTAACATGGTATGGCGAACCCCGCCAAACTGCTGGTCCACTAACCTCACAAATCCCCGAACCCAGTCTCCATCCTGTCATAAAGAGAATCTAAAGTCAGTGGGTCTGGGCGAGGCTCCTGAAGAGGATACTGTCGTCCTGGCAGTTTCTGGCGTGTAACCGGCCGCTGGAGTAGGGATGCCCGCTTTCATAGAAGATGCAGCTTCGGATCCGGGAGGCGGTTGCACTTGAGGTCCCTGGCGGACTGGTATCCAGCTAACAGGCTCTTGGGTTGTAAGAATTCCGGCAGCCTGGAGGTCTCTGATGCTCATGACACAGGGGGTGGGGCCTTCTCTCATTCTGTCCTAGGGTATCTGTCGAACACCCCTAGGCTCTCGGCCAAACACGTAATCAAGGGCCCGTAATAAACCCTCACCTCGGAAACCCCTCCACATTCGCTTCATCGACCATGCAAATATTGTGGCCAGGTTTGCCGGCCGTCACTCTACCATACACATCAGGCAAAATAAACTCACCTGGTTGACCTTATTGTCCCCCTGCCCTCTTCCAACCAGTGTAGCGACAAGAATCTTATGGAGAAACTGGTGAATGGGATCAGTAATATCACTCACCACCATGTTGTTTGAGTACGCGGCAGAAGAGATGGTACCCCAAAATCTGGCGAGCTCGTCTGTCTCGCAACTATGGGGGTGCCTCCTTTTGAAGACCCCCTGCAGGCTCGTGGCGAAGTCAGGTGACTGAACCTCCTCTTCCGAGTATATTTGCGAGGCCACTGCAAACTGTGGGATTGTCATCTCAAAAACTTGCCACCCCAAGGCAAACGAGACCGCATCATTCTCGTTGAACTTCCCCTGTTGGTATTCGAATGTGGAGTGAAACTCATAAGTGATCTCCTTGTATTGTCTCGCTCCGCAGTCTAGCACCCTTCTGAACTTGTCCCCTGACAACTGCTCAATCCGACCCCTCTGACCCAAATTATCCATTAAATCCCAATCAATTCTCCTGTAGGGTAGCAACTCACAAGTGACCAGATTTGAAAGCCTCTCCCACTCATGGGAGTCTAGATCAAACTGCAAAAGAGGACTATCCACAATTCGCGTACTTTGCCCGTGGGGAACACCTTCTCCCGATATCTAATTCTGCGTCTGCCGAAGTATGAAGGTTGTTGTGGCGCATCAGCAGGGTCACCTCTCCGACGAGGCGTTGGTCCCCTTCTCTTTCTTCCAGCCCTGCTCGAACTACCCTCTCCAAACATCTGCATAAAGCACAAGTAAGACAAGCATGACATTAGAAAGAAAGCAACCACTTAAAAGAAATGACCATATAGCATTTCATTCGCGGTCATGATCTGCAATAGATAAACAATTTACCTCATAACTTAAGATACATTTGAAAAGAGTGTAACGTTATTAATTTTTGCCCGAATGGAGATTGAGTACGGGCGAGACCGAATCTTATATGCATGACCATTCAGATGTTACTAACCCCCGAAAAACGTATCAAAAACCAAACAACTACCCCTCTCTCGGCACTTTAATTGTCCTCAATTAAACCGAAATGCCAAGACACAAGCCCACATTGAGTGTACAGTTAAAGATAAAGCAGTTTGAATCATGGTAGAAATAACGGTTGACGATCTTAAAAATCGGATTTTTAGTAACAAAGTTAGCCAACCCTCATCCCCATACTCAATGTTGGACCGCACCAAACCCACTAAGAACACCCTGCATGTACTTAATCTACCCACAAAATGTAACCAGTACCACTATTAAAACTCAAGTCAAACCCAGTTGAACCTAACCCGCACTTAACCGAACAAGCAACTAGCAAAGTATCAAACATCAAAATAAACGCAACAATGAGATATATGATAAAGAATGTAAGCATAGAATTTGCAAAAAAGCATACCTTGTTGTGGATCTGTAGGACTAGTGCACAAAAATTGAAAACTTGAAACACCAGTGAATGCACGTAAAAAGGGGAAAACCGGGTGGAATCACTTAAAGATGAGTGAAGATTGATGTAGTGAAGAAAATGTGGGAGATTTCAGCGAATTTGGGCTAAAATGGCAAATTTTTGGTGAAAGTGGAGTTGTAGCCGTAAGGGAAATGGTGAAGGAAGTGGGAAAATATGTGTAAAATGGAGGCTAGGGTTTCTTTTGTGCAGATATGGTCTCTTGCAGGCCGCAGAGAGAGACTGCTAAGTCTCTCGCGTCCGCGACTGAGGTGGAATTCTGGAGATTAATGGCCTCTCGCGGGCCGCGACCGAGAAGGCTTGTGCCTCTCGCGCCCCGCGAGAGGCTTGTTTTCACAGAAAGTTTCTTAAATTTTCCTACTTCATGCCTTTGAAAAATTTAGGAAATATTAATGTTACAAGTTACCTTACGGAATCACCCTCGTTTTACTGGATTTATTAAACGTACCTGCAATTTTCCGCGCTCCATAAATGATGCGTGATATGACCTGCAAAAACCAACTAAACCGACCCACACACAAATACGAAACATAAAGTAAATAAAAACATGAAATGCAATTAACTACCAACCTGTACATACTCTACACTCGAGCCAAAACCCGAGAACCTATGCGGTGTGAGGTGGAACTTCGAGAGGAGTTTCCTCCGTCTCGGTGGGATCTATCGGTCCTCCTAAATAGTGTTTCAAGCGATGCCCATTGACCTTCCATGTCCCTCCGTCAGCTTCATCTTTCAGTCGATAGTTCCATACGGGAATACCTCATTTACCACGTACGGGTCGAACCATTTTGATTTCCGTTTGCCCACAAACAGTTTCAATCGCGAATTATATAGAAGCACTTTGTCGCCGATTTGAAACTCTTTCACATTCTTCAATCTCCTATCGTGCAGCACCTTGGTTTTCTCGTTCAAGCTCCATGACCGCTCATACGCCGCGTCCCGAAGTGTCTACAACACGTGAATTTGAAAGAATCGTCGCTTGGCCGCTTCGGTGAGGTCCAAATTCACGGTCTTCAATGCCCACAGTGCCCTATGATCTAATTCGACAGGGAGATGGCAGGCTTTACCGTTAACAATCATAAAGGGCGTGGTGTCTAGCGGTGTCTTATAGGCGGTGTTACCCCCCTGTTCGCGTTCTAATTTATCGGACCAGTCCTTCCAACTTTTGCCTACTGTCTTCTCCAGGATCCGTTTTACCCCCCCCCCTGTTCGCTTCTCCACTTGGCCGCTAGTCTGAGGATGATAAGCGATGGAGAGGCGGTGCGTGACACCATAGCGCACCAATGCCTTTTCCATGATAGCGTTGCAGAAGTGCGTGCCACGGTCACTGATAATAGCTCGTGGGGTACCAAAACGGGTAAACAACTTCTTCAAGAATCTCACCACCACTCGGCCATCATTTGTGGGTAATGCTTGAGCTTCAACCCACTTAGAAACATAGTCAATAGCCACGAGGATGTACCGGTTCCCGCTATAGTTGGGAAACGGTCCCATGAAGTCGATCCCCCAAACATTGAAAACTTCAAGAATCTGGATTGGATGTTGGGCATCTCGTCCTTGGAGGAGATGTTGTCGGTGCGCTGGCAACGATCACACGTCTTCACAAACTCTAGAGCATCTTTCACAACTGATTGCCAATAAAAACTGCAATCGAAAACCTTCTGTGTGGTGACGTGCGGACCATGGTGACCACCTGTCAGTCCCTCGTGCATGTGCCTCAAAATCTCTGCCCCCTCTTCTCTACTCATGCAGCACCTCAGAATTCGGTCCCCCCCACCTGAAATAGAAATGGGTCATCCCAGATATAACGCCTGACATCGCGAAAGAATTTCTTCTTTTGTTGCGTGGTCATTCCCTTCAGTACCACTCCATTCGCTAGATAATTCGTGAAGTCGGAAAACCACGGCATTCCTTCTTTCTCCGCTGTCACAAACCCTACTAACTCGTGGGGAAATCTTCACCGATCTCTTCTTACCTAATTTCTTCTCTGCTAGGATCCTCTAGTCGGGATAGATGGTCAGCGGCCACATTCTCTGCTCCCTTCTCATCTCTAATCTCTATGTCGAACTCAGAAAGCAAGAGAATCCACCTAATGAGACGAGGCTTTGCGTCCTTCTTTTGGAAAAGGAAACGCAGAGCCGCATGGTCCGTAAAGATGATGGTCTTGGATAGGACAAGGTAGGAGCGAAATTTATCAAACGCGAATACCACTGCTAAAAGCTCCTTCTCTATAGTGGTGTAGTTATCATGTGCGTCATTGAGGGTTTTACTAGCGTAATAAATAGGGTGGAAATGTTTGTCCCGTCGCTGACCCAAAACGGCGCCTACAACATAATCGCTCGCATCACACATGAGCTCGAAGGGCAAGCTCCAGTCGGGTGAGACGAGGATAGGAGCACTCACTAGTTTCTCCTTAAGGATTGTGAAAGCTTTCAAGCAGTCGTCATCGAAGACGAAGGGTACATCTTTCTCTAAAAGTCGAGTCATGGGGCGGGTAATCTTTGAAAAATCTCGAATAAACCGTCGATAGAAGCCCGCATGACCGAGAAAGCTACGGATGGACTTGACGCTAGTCAGTGGGGAAAGTCTGCTGATAGTATCTATCTTCACCCGATTGACCTCTATACCTGCTCTCGAGATCTTGTGCCCTAGCACTATGCCCTCTGTCACCATAAAGTGACATTTCTCCCAGTTGAGCATCAGTCTCGTCTCGACACACTGTTTCATCATCGCATCTAAGTGAGTAAGACATTGATCAAAGGTGTTTCCATAGACAGAGAAGTCGTCCACGAAAACCTCCATGGAGGTCTCGATCATGTCCTGAAAGATAGCTACCATGCATCGCTGGAAAGTAGCCGGAGCGTTACATAACCCAAACGGCATGCGGCGATACGCATAAGTACCATACGGGCATGTGAAGGTTGTCTTTTCTTGATCCTCGAGAGCAATCGGGATCTGAAAGTAACTTGAGAATCTGTCAAGAAAGCAATAAAATTGCTGTCCTACGAGTCGCTCCAACATCTGATCGATGAACGGGAGCGGGAATTGGTCCTTGCGGGTGGCATCATTTAATTTACGATAGTCTATGCACACCCGCCAGCCCTGTTCGCGATGGGATAAGCTCCTTCTTTTCGTTCATAACCACTGTCATTCCCCCCTTCTTGGGAACGACCTGAGTAGGGCTTATCAATGCGGAATCAGAGATCGGATAGATGAGACCAGCCTCCACAGCTTAAGTACCTCTTTCTTTACAACTTCTTGCATATTCGGGTTCAGACGACGCTTGTGGCTGCACTACTGGCTTAAAGACGTCATGCATGAGGATCCTATGAGTACAAAAGGTAGGGCTAATCCCCTTGATTTCAGACAGTTTCCATTCGATGGCCTCCTTATTTGACTTTAGGACCTCGAATAAACGCTCCTTCTCCTCCGTTGACAATTTCGATGAAATGATCACGGGTAAGTTCAAATTTTCACTTAGGAACGCATATTCTAAGTTAGAAGAGAGGACCTTAAGCTCTACGGCTGCTGGTGTCGACAATGGTGTGCTCTCGGTAGCTGCACTACTCTCACAGAAGTCTAGGTTCTCGGGAATCTCTAAGAAATCGTCCCCTACATCCTCACTATCACTCTCCTCGGTTACTAAACTCTCATTCTCTAAGTCTGCTCCGCTAATATAGTCTAAACAGTGATGATCAACACACGAAATGAATGAGTTCAGGAAGTATACGGAGTGACAAGGGCCACTATCACTGTCTCCACCGCTCGGGTGTTGCATCAACCTTGCGATTTCGAACTTGACATTCTCGTCCCCGACTCGAAGAGTGATTTTCCCATCATGAACATCGATGAGCGCTTTCACGATGTGTAGAAATAGGCGACCTAAAATGATGGGAACTTCTCGTCGGCCTCCATATCGAGGATGACGAAGTCGCAGGGAAGACAAATCTATCAACTTTAACCAACAAATTCTCTACGATTCCCCTCGGGTACTTAACCAGCCTATCGGCTAACGACAGTGACATACGAATAGGGGTGAGTTCCCCTAAACATAAGCGTCGTATAGTGAGAAAGGCATCAGATTTATGCTCGCCCCGAGATCGGCTAGAGCATGAGCTGGAGCAATGGAGCCGCTGAATAGGCATGGAATTGTAAAGATACTCGGATCAATCAGTTTCTCGGGCAACTTGTTTAAAACCACGATGGAACATCCTCCAGTCAATGGGACATTCGAAAGCTTCCCCAGCCTATCTTTACGTTTTAAAAGATCTTTTAAAAGCTTAGCATATTTAGGCATATGCTACAGGGCCTCGATAAACGGGAGATTGATTTTTAACTAAGTAAACATGTCTAGGAAATTCTCGTATTCCTTAGCATATTTTTGATGTTTCAAATGTGCTGGGTAGGGTAGGCGTGAAGTGTCTACGATCAGTGATGGCCTAACCTCTACCGGTTTTCTCTCTCCCCTACTCTAATCTGAAGGTCCACTGGCTGGTGCGGTACTTGCTGGGTCTAACCTGGTGTGCACCCTGGGTGGAGCCTCCATCTCGATTTCCTCATCTACCTCTTCATCTCGCTCCTCTACCTCTACCTCGACACCTTCTCTACCCACCTCCTTCAGAGTCCTACCACTACGCGTAGTAATCGCTTTCGCGTGTTGGTTCGCGGGGTTGGGTTGGGTATTACCCGCGAACTGGCCATGAGGCTGCTCTTGCAGCAGCTTAGCGATACTACCGACTGACCTCCGCAGATCTAAGAGTGCGGACTATTGATTTTTCAAGAGCAGATCATGTTCCGCGAGCGTTTTCTGAGTAGCCTGATCTTTGACAACTAATTGAGATAACAATTCTTCGATCCTATCTAGACTACCTCCTGACCCTCCACTCCTAGTCTGACCCTCCTGATTTGAACCCCCTCTACTAAACTGACTGGTGTGACCTGATCCTCCACTATTGTAGTGACCCTGCCCTCTGTTCTGATAAGAGCCTGATTGGAAACCAGGGGGTTACCGGAAGATCGATAATTATTATTATTATTATTTCGCCAGTTTGGGTTATAATTGGAATTATTATTTAAGGGATTCGTAGGACCTCGGTTCTGACCGGTGATAAACTCAACTTGCTCGACAGTGAGCGTGGGACACTCTAACGTGTCATGACCCACTCTACATACCTCACACCTGTCTACCTTCTTCTTCAGTTCCTGTATCTCCTTCGTGACCTCTCTCTTGAAGCTACCTAGAGCAATAGCTACCGTAGTTTCCAAGCTAACTTGGCATAGACCCCAGTTACCTGGAGATGTACGAGAAACAGGAATTGAATTCCTGCCGCCAGTGCTGTAATCGACATCAGAATGGGCAAAGCTCTCGAAAAGATCATTGCACTCGGCTACTGTTTTCTTTCCCATCAGGTGGCCACCAGCAGAGGTGTCGAATCGAGCACGGCTCTCAGGGGTGATACCGTTGTAGAATTTCTCTACAAGTGCCCAGTCTGATAGACCATGTTGGGAGCAACGGGATACTAGAGTTTGGAACCGCTCCCAAGCTAGATGGTAGGGCTCGTTAGGCTCCATTCAGAACAAATGGATTTGATCACGAAGGCGGGATGCTTTAGCGGATGGAAAGTATTTCTTAAGGAAAGCATCCCGTAGAGAAGCCCAAGTAGAAAAAGTACCGGGTGGTTGGGAGTCAAGCCAGACGGCGCCCGACCCCCAAGAGAGAATGGAAAGACTTGGAGAAAACGGGCATCATTGCCCCACCCTCCATATTGAATGTATGACATAGACGGCTAAGGCGGTTGATATGTGCAGGCGCATCCTCATCATCACGACCGTGGAATTGGCAAGAGTTAGTGATGGCGATCATGATGTTGGAAGGGATTTGCCAGGCTCGGTCATTGTTCATGGGGGGTAAGGTAATGGTGAGTTCGCACCGGTGAAACCGGTGGTGGCCTGTTGGTATCGGCCTGATTATTATTATTAGCCATGTGGAAGTTAGGTGGCGGCGGTGGTGGGCTTACATTTCTATGGACTACACGGGGTGATGGGGATCCGAGTGGTGAAGGTTTAGGTGTAAAATCAAAGTCGGGTGGTACAAAGGAACGAGATGAACTTGAAAAAGTTGAGGGAGAAGCACTTACCTTTGGTACGGGAGAGAATGGCGTGTCCGTCGGCGGCTTAGGTAGAGGTCCTTGCGAACGCGTGTGGGGCATCCACTAAACCGAAAACACGACAAACACGAGAAGTTAGCACAAATAATTCAAATATATACAAAAATAAATATTAAACTAATTAAACAACTTAGACTCCTACGACACAAACGAATACAAAATAAACATAAGTGTAAAAGAAAAGCCTAAATAGAGTAATCAACGCAATTGCCAATAAGAGAGTCCCCGGCAACGGCGCCAAAAACTTGATATTCTAAAAGTAGTTAATTAAAAACAACTCAAATTATCCTAATTCTAGACTTCAAATTATACTCTAGAATCCTAAACTATACTAAACTACTAACCGGCAAGTGGACCGATCAATTGTAGAATAGCATTAAGCAAGTCCGGATTATCGAACCCACAAGACTCTCTAATTACTATGACTACTAAGTTAGACTCGATTACACACCATGTATATTTTAAAGGGGGGGGGGGTTTACTAATAAATCTAAATTATCAATTTAACTAAAACTACTAAATTGGAATGACCAAACTATGAACTTCTAGGGAATTTTTAGGATTTTAATCAAGATATAATGAACTAGTTACCTAGGTTGGATTTTTAGACTACTACTCCTTAATTTAATAATAATTAATCAGGTTGAATATTTTACCGGGATCTTAACATATTAAAGTCTAGGTTTATCAAACAGGACCCCCGACCCTTCTCAGGAAGACACCTACAATAACCTATCCTTTTTATTTGTTTACCGGTCCTAAAGATTTCTTTTCAGTTATCTTTTCAAATTGGTAAAGTGTCTAATTAATAATTACCTCAATAATTAATCCTAACCAACTACAATTTCTAGTTTAGATTAACTGATTTAATTATGACAAGGAAATTAGACTCGGGAATTTCTCAAAACCCTAACCTCACAATTTACCAAATTAATTCAGCCAGCTAATTGTAATTTCTCAATAAACAAGTTAGGTATAATGACAAGTTTGATTTTATGGTTAATTCAATTGTTTCCCTGGTTTTATTGGCCAATTTTACCGACAACTTCACGAATTCCTAAGAACACGAAAAGTAACATAAACCTATTCTATGGAAGACATCCATCTAAGTTCATGCAAAACAATCACACAATTATAAAACAAGCAAAATCATGCAAATACTCTAAACTAGATAATTAAAGTTGTGACCTTTACCAATTAAACATTCAAACATGAATCAAATCAAATCAAAGTTTCATAAAATCCATTATCCAAAACCTAGGTAACTGAATAAAAACTAGCCTAAAAACATGTTTGAAAAGAAAATTAGACAAAGATGATAACAAGGTAACATGATTAAGCAAAACAAGGAAATCAAAGGTGAATATTGGTATGATAAAACCGTGACAAGCTCCTGCCTTGAACTCCCTTGATCACCACCACAATCCTTGCAGCTTAGATCCTCTCCTTCTAGCTCCAAATCTCCAGAAAAATGCTCTAATTATGCCCTAGTTCGTCAAGATTGTTCCAATATGAGTTTAACTATGAATATGAGTCTTTTGAAAACAACTAAGTCCCAATTTTCTCCTGTTTCGAAACTTTCTGGATAAAAGGCTCTCTCGCGGGTCCGCGAGAGAGTTGAGGCTGTCGGTCGCGCCCCGCGATCGAGGTATAATCCGATGATAACTATTACTTTCTCGCGGGTCGCGAGAGAGTTGAGGTGTGCCCGTCGCGCCCCGCGACCGGGTTGTAACTCCTGTTTTGCATTTCGTTTTCTCGTTTCCGATCCACTCACGTCCGGCTCGGTTCTTTTCACCTTTTTCGCTCGTTTTTCCCATCCTTCTAACCGTTTTCACGAACCAAGACCTGCCAAACGCGTTTGGATTAAAGTAGATAAATTCTTGATAAACCGAAACGAAAACGCGCTAAAATTATACAAACTCTACAAGATAAATGGGTGTATTATTCAATACATCAACCCTGTTCAGCGTGCGCGCGCACCTCCGTTGGGGGAAAGCCCCTTTGAACCACTCACGGCACGCCGGCCAGTGAGAGAAGTCATCTCCCTTCTTCAGCGTCCACACAAGGGTGTGGATCTCTTCAGCATCGGCCTTATGATACACCCTTTAGTAATAATCACTCGGGGTTTCGTCTGGGCAAATTGGAGATCCTTTTGCGGAAGGCCTTCTACCAGATCCCCCGACCTCACCCCGGGTGCAGGCTTGTCTGCATGAGCCCCCTGTGGATGCGTCTTCTTCAACCCCCTCCTCACCGAAAACCACAGAAATCGGTTTCGTGTCCTCAACACCATCACCAGCAACCACCATCGGTTTTTTCTCCTAAAAATCAACCCCAACTTCTTCCGCCACAACCTCAGGCTCTACAACCTCAACCTCACCTGCACCTCCGCCGCCCCAGTAGTTGACTCCTCACCCTGTGTGCTTGACGCTTGCAGTGTTCACCCACAGGTGGGGGCATTGGAGTATCCTTGGGCACGCCGGAGTGGTGGGAGCCACAAAAGCTGCTTCACCTCCCCCTGCGAGATGAAAAACAGTTAGATAAATACAAAAGGAAAGTGGTGAAAACACAAGTTGGAAGGTGTTTACCTAAGGAGATTTTGGCGGCGAGCGCGTCCAAGCTCCCGCGCTTTCCTATCACCCTCCGCAGCCTTTTTGGAGGGTGCGCAGAGATATCGCTCTTCGGACCCCTATTCCGCTTGGGGGGCTCCAGGCTTGACTCGACCTCCACCGGGCATCCAGGTTGGCAGTGAAATAACAACCGACTCCAACTTGGGTTTCCTCACACCTACAGGCGCAAGACCCTCCAATGAGTCAGAGACTACTACATAGTCTTTCCAATGATCGGACACAGTACGCTAACCTTTGCACGAGTCTGCCCTTGGTTGAGGCACCCTCTTCTCAGCCACCGGCTAGGCCTCGTGCGCCTCTTCGTTTTCGAATCTGGGCCAATGCCCAAGTCCTTTAAAGCGCCTGCACAATGGCGCAACACAATAAGTGATCTGCAAAGATGTAAACACTTAAAGTATGAGGGCTTACCAGTACTAGACTGGGGCCAACAAATTTTCATTCTTGGGGAGTTCAAAATTCCCTAAGATCTGGGCATACCAAGTGGGCTCCTCTGGACCCAGAGCAATGTTATCAATGTGCCCTTGCGCCCTTTCGAACGCCACCACATACAGCTGCATCCCTGCAAAGGAAGAACACACGGTTAGTCTACACACAAGGCGAAACCAAGCAATAATGCAACAAGAAGACAAAAGTACTTACTTTTATCCCCCACCATATAAGCTGGCCTCTCCTGGCGGTTGGATTTCCACACTAAACTTATCCCGGCCGTCACCAATGCCCTCTCTGGCAGTTGAATCGCTGGGATCTCGTTCAAGTCCTTGTACTAGGATTCCACCAACGGTACAAGGACGGTCTCCACGGGGATATCCTCTACCCCCGAAAGTGTATCCAGAGGGGTATCACCCCGACCTTTATGTAAAAAAATTTAGCCTTCCAATCATGGAAAGACTTTGGGGGGGAGAGCAAAATTTTCTTCGCTTGAATGCGATGTTGGAAAGAATAAAACCCCATAGAACAATGGAGTTGGTAAAAAATTCGAAACCGGTGGACGGTTGGGGTAACACCCATCGACCGGCACAAAAACTTAAAGTGTTTTATTCTCACCATCCCCATCGGATTGAGTTGGGAGATGTGGAATCTGTAAAAATCCAAAATTTGCAGAAAAATTTTGTAACCGGTAACCGGAAGTTACCATCTGCAAAAAATAGGTGATGTAACCGGCCGGAATATCAGCAGCATATCACCCTCAGCATGAAACCGGGCATCCCAGTCCTTAGAGAACCAGTAGCCAGAAACCTTGCGTTGGAAACTGGCCTGGCTCCACTTGATCGCCACAAAGAGGTCGAAGCCTCTGCGGTACAAACAGTTTCAGGCCCCTGGTCGCCATGAAGATCAAAAAGAGAGAAGTTTTGAAAACAAGAAGAAGCAAGAACACAAGAACACAAGAACTCAAGAAGAAATCAGAGAATTTCAAAGGAAAAGTTTGAAGGCGTGAATGAAACCCTAGATGGTTCACCCCTATTTATACTCATCGCATTTAATGCGATGGGGAACTGTAAAGCACGCGGATAATTAACATCCAATCCGCCAAGGACGCGTGGCAGGCAAGTGGCAACTGACGATTGTCACACGCTTGTGGTCGCTACACTCTCTACCAATTCTTTAATGAAAGTGAAACTGCACTGTTGACAGCATGCCACAGCTGTCAAATGTCACCTCCACGGCACCCTTTTTCTCACCAACCCACCTGCAACGTCAGCATGACAAAGATTCAAATTTTGAAGAACTCATCATGAGCAAGGGTTTCCCTCACACAAAGGTTTCCTCTAAACCTTCTTGAATTTTTGCCGTTGAAATAAGCGCGCATACAACAATTCTTTTTAGTCCAGCACTCCACCTACTTGCCAACATGCGCATAGGAGCAGCACTTGACTGGGGGGACTTGGAGGGGTATGGTCCCAAAAACCCGCGCCAGCGCAAAGGACCATACCCTCAACAACAACATACTGCAAGAATAACCTTGCAGCAATGCGCAACGGTGCACCATTCTTGGAATCAACATGTTGCCCAACAACCTTACACGCAATGTATAATGGTAATGCACCCTTAACACATGTAGGTTATACAACGAACCTTGCGCACTTAGTGTAACGGCAAGTTAGACCAATACATGTTGGTCATACAATGAACCTTGCGCACTCAGTGCAATGGCAAGTTAGACTGACCCATGCAGGTCATACAACGAACCTTACGCACTCAGTGCAGCGGCAAGTTAGGCAATCAATACATGTCGCACAACGAACCTTGTGTACTTGGCGCAACTGTAAGTTAGACTTAGACGCGCAGGTTCCTTGACCCTGCGCGGATCGAACAAACCCTCTAGCCGCAAAGTCCTAAACTCTTGCACAAGGCAAGATAAACATGACAGCAACTCATAGTCTTGGGAACAAAAGGATTTAATCCCTACAACTCTGTGCTGGTCAGAATTGAAAGCCACGCGGAAGGGAAAAGCGCAAAGAGGCGTTGACCAATACAAGGGTACAAAGTGGCAGAGCTGTGACCCAATGGTTGCTCGGCAGACTGCGTCGCATGAACAGTAATGCAGAGGCCAGACTGTACACCAACCATACTCGCGCCAGTGACTGTTACACATTCTCCACTTTTGGCTGATGACATGTCTGACACCAGGGACAGCTGCCATGACACGTGGCACCATTCAACATCCAAAAAAGCACACCTCCTGCCAGAGATCATTTAATGATTGATGCAGAGGAACAGATAGGATATCTCGTGTCGTCTGGGCCGGGCCTAAGGCCCATTAGCCCATCTCCTAAACCCACTTATCTTCGGCTATAAAATGAGTATCGAACCACAAGGTAAAGGACATGCTTTCCAGCTTACTCACTAATTACTAATAACCCGCTATTATCTTACAATCACAAATACTTATTCTCCGCCGGAGTCTAGTCACGGAGAAAACCCTCCCTTTTCCCCGAGACGAGGCTAACGGCGTTGCTAGTTTTGCAGATTGGCTTGAAGTGAGATCACCTAGAAGAGCGAACGAGAGACAACCTTTTATGTAGAAAAATTACGTTGTAACTAAAATATCTCCGGATACCTCTCTGTTCAGCTAGTGTTTCTTCAAGTCAAGAAAAAACCTATACTAAAACCCCCTTTTAGATTTACTTTTTTGGTATTTTTTAGTTGATGTAATGTGTTACAATGCACAATTACAATTTTAACTATTATGTATATGTCGCCAAAATGCTAACGTCACAAAAAAATGTTGACAAAATCTAAACTAACACCCTCCTGTAATTAGTAACCTTATAATATATGTTTTGGTGACTTTAACCTTCTAATAACCTGACTCATTCATGGACTCAAATACCAACAGATATAATACCACATCCACGTTGAATTTGAGGGCAAACTGGTCAATTAACCTTATAACTGAACTGGGTTAGTGGGGAGGACCCAGGTGGCAACGCTTTTTACAATACTAGGACTCATGAAGCAAAAAAGAATTTGGGGGACTCAATTTGCCTTCGGCTGAAACGATCAAGGATGCAAATTGCATTTAACTCTATACATAACAAAAGCAATCAAACAAACCATCTTCCACAAACACATCTATACACTCTAAGAATTTAAGGGAAAAACAAAATGCAATCTTCAAGTTCGTCAGATTCATATAAACAATATGTTTTGTTATTCTTATCCGACAACGACGTGGAACTGATATTATCGTCGTTCAGAAGGTAAAAACTATTGTTGAAGATGAAAGGAGTTCCCAACCCAAACGAAAAAATATATAAGTCGCGAATGGAAAGCCGCCCATGATTTATTGGTACGTGATTACTTCTAACCGAAACAACATACAATGAAAAAGATTTTTTAGTTGGCGTTTTCGTATGAGTCGAAATTCATTTTTAAGAATATCAAATGATTTAGAGAACAAATATGAATATTTCAAACAAAACCTTAATGCACGTGGTAATTTGGGATGCTCCACGTTGCAAAAGGTCATGACCGTACTTAGACAATTGGCTTATCGCTCTAGTTCCGACATATGGACGACTATTTAAAGATGTCGGCATGAACGACTAGGAAAACTCTTCACAATTTTTGTGAGTATGTCATTGAGCTATATATAGAAAAATATTTGAGAAACCCTACGTTTAATGACGTACAACAAATTTTGGAGTTGCATGATGAAAGACATGGTTTCCCCGGGATGCTTAGTAGTTACGATTGTATGAAATGGGGTGGGAACTTTATCCAACTGCGTGACAAGGACAATACACGAGTGGATATCATGGAAAACCGGTATGATGCTTGAAGCGATTGCATCACAAGATCTTTGAATTTGGCATGCATTTTTGGTGTGCTCGTGCGCATAACGGATTTAAACATTTTTAATCAATTGCCCATTTTCAACGATCTTATAAACGATGTTGGACCGAAAGGATCTTTTTTTGTAAACGGGGTCGAATACAAGTACATGTATTATCTAATAGATGGAATTTACCCTAAGTATGTTGTGTCTAAAATTATTTTCACTGGATATAACGTTATATGTAAAAGAGAACAAAGTGTAACATAGCTCAAATGGTGGCACACAAAGACATCAGGTGAGCTTTTGGTGTTATACAGAAAAGATGACGCATTTTGAGCATGTCATGTCGATTGTGGGACAAAGGAAAAAAATAAGAAATGAGGTGTACGCGTGCGTTATTTTACACAACATGATTTTAGAGGACGAAGGACGTGCAATTTGTGAATACTTTGTGGGAGGATAGACAATCAAATAGCAAAGACGTTAGTGATGATGCGAGAACATTAAACAGATTTGAGAACAAACAGACGCATCACAACCTTCAAGCAGATTTGGTTGAACATATTTGGAGGTTTCGAGATACAACCCGATGACGATGACATTGATGATAATTAAAGAGATGTAGTGGTTTTATTTTTATTTGAATTTTTATTTAATTTGTGATGTATTTTTTAGTATAATTTTCATTGTCGTTTTAAATTAAAATAAATGTGTTTTTTTATAAATTTAATTCATTTAGTTAAAAAAAGAAAGTATAAAAACCTAGTGCCACGTGTCAACTCATGCCCTAAACCTAAGCTCCTCCACTTTTCTACCTTTTCGGGGTTAAGTTGGGGATCCCACACTGCCTATATGGCAGACACGTGTTGACTCATACCCCTAACCTAAGCCCTCCACTCCCCTATAGTCTCACAAGAGGGGTTTGTGATATGTGGTATTAGAGCGTGTTCGAGCCTTTGGGCAGCTGAAAAGTCAAAGTCACTATAACTAAAGTTCTTAAATGTTCTAGGTAACGATGATGGGAGAAGATCAAAGTTTGTTGTGTTCGTGACTAGTTGGGAAGGTGGCCATAGTCAAATGTCAGGCAAAACTGTTAAACACAGTGATGAAGCTAGAGAGCTAAGATCTTTGTTTCCAGGAGTTTAATGGTAACATCAAAGCCGCAGAAGTTGCGTGCTACCGCTCAAGTCGGTTGCTAGAATGCAGGGGGAACACCAACGCATATTGATAATTGAGTTTGAATCTGGTTATTAGCGTTGCAAGGTTACTTGTGTGGTGTGTGTGGTGGTGGGGGAGCAATCATGTTCAAAATTTATGTTTTCTAGATTTTAATCCCAGAATAATGGATACATAACAGAACTGATTTATCAACATATGCTCTGATACCACATGTTGATAAGTTCTGTTTAAACATAATGGAAAACATGAAGAAATGCCCGTGACGGCAGACAGGCCAACAGAGAATCCAGTCAGAGACGCAACCATGGGGTTGACATATTTGTCAGTATGATCTGGTTCCTCCTTAGGATGTAAGATTATGATGGTAAGAACCGAACTAGGGATGAATTCGGTTTAGGTTATGGAGAGAGAGGTGGCGGCTTTAGTGATGTTGTTGTAAGAGTCTAACCCTAAACCTCTCTAATCAACTCCTTATATACACCCAGAAGGAAACCCTAATTAGTTAATAAGGGTAATATGGTCCATCAACAATTACCAACTAATATATATAGGATTAATATATTTTGATCTAATATAATAAAAATGATTATGATGGCTACATGATTAAATATTATAAATAATATATATTTAATCTTACATTCTCCCACTTAGCCGAGTAATCATTTATCAAGAGTATTAGAATAAGCCTGATCGGGAGTTAACACTCATTTTAGCTTTTAACCAAGAACCGTAGCAGAGAAATACAGCCGTTGAATCATCATTCGACTCAAGACCCCCATTAGTCATACTACAGCCTCAATTTAAAACCTAACAGTTATGATCAAAATATGCAAATAAGCCCTTTAGCGTTTGAGTTGTATTTATATTTGTCTATATGTCATTACATCGGCAGGACATATGTTAGAGACATACAAAATCAAACTGAAATTTTATTAATTAAAACATAAGTAAGTACAATATGCTATTAAATAAGGTCATTAGTAAATCCCATATTCGAAACATGTTCTTCGAAAACTTTAGGTGGGAGACCTTTAGTCATCGGATCCGCAAGCATATTTCAGTACTATATGATCAATACAAAGATATTTTCTCAACTCGTTCACGTACAAACAAGTATTTTGTATCGAGATATAAACCAGCTCCAGTCGAACTGTTACGGTTCGAGAAACTAACGCAGCTGAGTTATCGCAGTAAGCTTCAATGGTCTAGAAATGGAAACGATTTGAGTCCAGTGTTTCAATTTCTAGAAACATTCCATGACAGGTTGCGTTATAAACTGCAATGTATTCTGCCATTATTGTGGAAGTTGAAGTTAACTGTTGTTTATGACTCTTCCATGAGATAGATCTGCCTGCTAACATAAAGATATAGCCCGAAGTGGATTTCTTGTCATCTTTGCACTTGGCAAAGTCGGAATCAGAATATCCTACCACTTCCAAATGATCACTTCTTCTATAAGTCAGTTTATAGTCTTTCGTCCCTTGCAGATATCTAAGTACCTTCTTAGCTACTTTCCAGTGATCTAAGCCAGGATTAGTCTGATAACGGCCTAGCATTCCAGCAATATAAGCGATATATGGGCGAGTACAGACTTAAGCATACATCAGGCTCCCGACTACTGACACGTAAGGTATCTGGCTCATTTGCTCCTTTTCAACCTCTGTTGTCGGACATGTGAATGAACCGAAAACATCTCCCTTAACTACTGGAGTGACTGAGGGTTTGCACTGTTGCATGTTATAACGCGTAAGGACACGATCTATGTAAGACTTTTGAGACAATCCTAAGATCCCTTTGTGTCTGTCTCGGTGAATTTCGATGCTAATGACGTAAGAAGCATCTCCGAGATCCTTCATGTCGAAGTTATGCAAGAGTAACCGCTTCAACTCATACAACATGTCTAAACTATTACTTGCCAATAGAATATCATCTACGTAAAGGACAAGTATAGTAAAGTTGCTTCCACACATCTTGAGGTAGGTGCATTGATCCACTTGATTCTTTATAAAATCTTGCCTCTTCATGACTTCATCAAACTTAAGGTACTATTGAATGATGCTTGTTTTAACCCATAAATGGATTTCTTCAACTTACAGACTAGATGCTCCTGACCTTCAGGTTTAAAGCCTTCGGGTTGTTTCATGTAAACATCTTCGTCTAAGTCTCCGTTAAGGAAAGCGGTTTTAACGTCCATCTGATGCAGCTCTAAATCAAAATGAGCTACTAGGGCCATAACGATCCTTAATGAATTTTACGAGAGACAGGTGAAAACATCTCTTGATAATCAATTCCCTCTTTCTGAGTGTAGCCCTTTGCAACCAATCTTGCTTTATAGCGTTCAACGTTCCCATTAGGATCTAGTTTTGTTTTGAATACCCATTTACATCCTACGGGTTTGACACGTTGGGTAATTCTACCAAATCCCAAATGTCATTTTTCTTCATGGATTCAAGCTCATCATTCATTGCTTTATTCCATTCAGAAGACTGATCACTGCTAATGGCTTCATTATAAGAGATAGGATCATTGAGCTTTCCGGCATCCATTTCAGTCAGGTAGGTAACATAATCATCCCAATTAGTAGGCCTTCTGTGCCTGGATGACCTCCTGAGTTGATTATCGGGTTCAGCGGTGTCTTGGTTCTGAGCGTTTGATGTGCCTTCGTTATGAGGTATAATGGGTTCTTGATGTGGAGGTAAATTTCAGTTGGTGCAGTGGCTTCAGTACAGTTTTTGCATTGGGTAAAAGAGGAGTAAACGGAGAAATGGTAAGCGATAATCTCTCCCCCCCCCCCCCCCGCGTCTTGTACTTCTTGCAATTCTTCGTAAGGGTTGGTACTGCTCCCACTGACCTTAAAATCCTCTAGGAACGCGGCACGCTTGGTTTCAACAATACGGGTGACATGGGAAGGACAATAGAAACGATAACCCTTTGAGTGATCAGGATACCCAATAAAGAAGCAGGTAACTGTTTTAGGGTCAAGTTTCTTTAGGAAAGGATTGTAAAGTTTCGCTTCAGCAATGCAGCCCCATACTTTCATATATTTAAGACTCGGTTTCCTTCCTGTCAAAAGTTCATAAGGAGTTTTAGGGACAGACTTAGAAGGAACTCTATTGAGTATATGAACAGCTGCTTTTAACGCTTCAGTCCAGAGGAATAATGGTAAATTAGTGTTGGCTAACATACTGCGCACCGTGTTCATAAGGGTACGATTTCTTCGTTCAGCGACACATTCTACTGAGGTGTACCTGGCATGGTGTATGGTTTATAATCCCGGGCCCTTACAAAACTCCTAAAATGGACTAGGAGCTTGACCCACATCAGTATGTCTTCCATAATATTCACCGCCTCTATCTGATCTCACAACTTTAATTTTACGATCTAGTTGTTTTTCAACTTCAGTTTTATAATCTTTAAAAGTTGTAAGAGATTCAGATTTTTCCTTAATTAAGTACAAGTACATGTAACGAGAATAATCATCAATGAAAGTGATAAATGAAGTATGTCCAGTTATGCCAGCGATTTGGTAAGGACCACTAATGTCAGTATGAATGAGTTCTAATAAATTAGAGCTCTAGTGGCACCTTTCTTATTCGCTAATGTCATTTTACCTTTAAGACATTTGACACATGTTCCAAAATCAGTAAAATCGAGAGGAGGTGAGACTTCATCCTTTACGAGTCGATTTAATCGTTCTCTTGAGATGTGGCCTAAACGTTGATGCCACAACATGGATGAAGTCTCTAAGTCTCGATTTTGTTTCATCTTTGTGAGTGATTCATTAATATTATATGACAACAAAGATTTGGAAAAGTCATCATCTAGTTCTAATCTATAGAGACCACCATCCAGAATGCCGGTACCATAAACCACAGAATAATAGAGAATAGAGAGTTTCCGATGACCATGAGTAATATCAAAACCGTCTATGTCTAGCTTTGGTCCTGATATAAAGTTCTGAGTTACCTCAGTAAATATAAGGTATCATAAAGTTTAATGCATAAACCAGTTTTCATAAACAATTGTAAAGTTCCTATGGCCCTCATTCTCCTATCATCCCCCACTTTATGTGTTCTTTGGTTTCTTCCCAGCCTCCGGATTGTAAGGAATCCCTGAGTAGAGTTAGTGACATGAGTCATAGCTCCAGAATCAAACCACCAAGAATTAGCAGGAACATTAATATTATAGGACTCAAGTATCATGTAAAAAATTATTACCTTTCTTAGCCAACCACTCTTTAAAGTCAGGGCATTCCTTTTGCTTATGTCCTGTCTTTTACAGAACTTGCATTAGGGTTTGCCTAAGGAGTTCTTAGAGCTGGAGGTAGTAAAGTGTGCAACATAAGTAGTTCGATCCATCTTCATACGCTCCTCCTCCTGCACGCACATGGCGATCAGCTCACTCATCGACCATTTTTCTTTTGAGTGTTGTAATTGATCTTGAATGCTTCATAGGACGAAGGAAGCGAAGTCATGATGAACTGAATAAGAAAACCATCACTAATCGCCATGTCTAATCCCTTGAGCTTATGGGCCATGTCGTTCATCATTATGATGTATTCACGGATGCCGCTCCTCCCATCATACTTAGTAGTCACCAGCTTGAGGATAAGAGTACTAGCGTGTGCTTTAGACGTCCCCTTAAACTGCTCCTCCACAGAAGCCAAGTAGGTTTTATCATCTTCAGAATCAGGAATGGCTCCTCGAATTGCATTGCTTATGGATTGCTTCATGAACATGAGAGACATGCGGTTACACCTAGTCCATTTTTCATGAGCCAGCTGCTCAGTAGCGGTACTCTGAGGAGTAAGGTCTTCAGGCTTATTCTCTCTTAGTGCGCTATCGAAATCCAGCAAAGCAAGAGTAAGCATGAGAGAGTCTTTCCATGCAGCAAAGTTATCACCAGTCAATGGTGGAATCCCGCAATTGGGCGCTGATAGTGGAAATAATATGAGCAAATTATGATACTAAGAGAAGAAGTCTTAATTTGATCTTAGGCCAAGTTATTCTAAGGCAGGCATAAGTAATGACCATTTTAATTATGAAGCTGTGATATTGTCTATTACTAACATCAAAATAATAGACTTAGTTAAAAGTTCTACTTAAATAAGACAAATCAGCTTTGGCCAGAAGTGTAATCATCTAAGTATGTGTGCAAAGTAATTGTGACAAATCAGCTTTGGCCAGAAATGAGACAATCCCTTTAATTATGCACTTGTTAAGTATGCTAGACATGAATAAATTAGATCAGCTTTGGCCAGAAATAAGACATTCACGTATATAATGCACAATTAACATAGCTTTTGTAATACTTGAACAATAAATAGATGCATCAAATCACCTTTAGGCAGAACTGATACATCAGAAGCTCATTCAAGTTAAGCTATTTGGTTTTTGTAAAAAGTTATCTTATTATAATTAATTAAGTATTTACAAAACCATTTATTTAATAGCAAACCCCTGTTAGCACGGATCGAACTAATTTAGAAATGAGATTTTGGATAAAATCTTGGATTTCGGATGAAACTCGGATTAGTTCCGAGATGGGCATCTCGGATGAGTTTCGGATTAGTCCGAGATGGGCATTTCGGATGAGTTTCAGATTAGTCCGAGATAGGCATTTCGGATGAGTTCCGGATTAGTCCGAAATAGGCATCTCGGATGAGATTCATGTTAGTCCGAAATAGTCATCTCGGATGAGCCCCAAGTTAGTCCGAATGGGCATTTCGGATGAGACTCAAGTTAGTCCGAAATGGTCATCTCGGATGAGACCCAAGTTAGTCCGAGTTAGTCATTTCGGATAAGACTCATTTTAGTCCGAATTAGTCATTTCGGATGAGGCTCATGATTAGTCCGAAATTTATCTTGCAAGATTTCAAATCTCTAATAATGGCAGTTAGTTGTGATAAGTTTTGAAATTCGAAATTGTAGAGATTATGGGATCAGTTTTCCTATTTTAATGCTGATCTAAATATATCAAAATATTTCAAAAATAATATCTTTTTATCTCATAACAGATTTCGAAAATTCAATTAAATAAAAAATAGATCAAACTGGGAGAACACTTAATAATCCGCATTTAACTCCAAAATATAGGATTTTTTTCGAATTTCATAAGAACAAGTGATGAACCCTAAAACATAAACTTAAATAATCAAATCCGAAATCTGGGATTTTTAGTTCATTATGATGATTTCGGAACAGTAACATTACCCATTTGATTTTGGAACAGTAATTAGCCATTAAAACATCATATCCGAATTATTAATTCACAAGTTATGTGATTTCGGAACAGTAATCATGTTCAAAATTTATGTTTTCCAGATCTTAATCCCAGAATAATGGATACATACAGGACTGATTTATCAACATATGCTCTGATACCACATGTTGATCAGTTCTGTTTAAACATAATGGAAAACATAAAGAAATACCTGTGACGGCAGACATGCCAGCAAAGAATCCAGTCAGAGACGTAGCCATGGGGTTTGACATATTTGTCAGTATGATCTGATTCCTCCTTAGGGTGTAAGATTATGATGGTAAGAACCGAACTATGGATGAATTCGGTTTAGGTTATGGAGAGAGAGGTAGGTGGCGGCTTTGGTGATAGTGATGTTATTGTAAGTGTCTAATCCTAAACCTCTCTAATAATCTCCTTATATATACACCCAGAAGGAAACCCTAATTAGTTAGTAAGGGTAATATGGTCCATCAACAATTACCAACTAATATATAATAGGATTAATATATTTTGATCTAATATAATATAAATGATTATAATGGCTACATGATTAAATATAATACATATTTAATCTTACACTAACTTATCGTCTAAACTGGAACTATGGATGACCAGAAAGGGTAATGGGTCGCCCCCATATGGAAAGGATCTAGAATCAGATGCTTACTCTCGAGGAGTCGGTGTGGACACAAGGGACCGATGTAGGTACGAATGGTTGTTGCACGTTGGGATTGTTCTTTATACGCGTCACTTTAGCCAAAACCAAAGTAAAGCCTTTTATTTTGGGGTGTTATCGATGATGAGTGGCAATGCACAAGGACATGCATGTTTTGCTGATGTGAGAATGTGACATGGCAAATGTTTTACTCAATTTATAGTGAACCATTTGGGTTACTTACTTGCTGCACTTGCATATCCTTCATGTGTGCCTCAACAATTAGTTGAGATCGTACCCATAACCGCTTGCATTTCTCGGGTCCCACCGATCAGTAGTTGGGGCCACTCCTTTAACAAGACCTTATGGGAAGAAATATTGACATGTATCAATTAACAAGACAAAATAGTTTTAGTGGTTAATAGACCATATTTCCTTTTTGTGGAAATTAACGACAGTCGAGAGATATTTTCAGCAAGGTAATATCTGTAATTGTAAGTACACAAGTATTTATAGTTACAAATGTAAGAAAATTCTAAAAATAAACTTATCCATTAAGGTAATTAGGAATGGTAAGGGCAAGGTTCGGGCCGGGTATTGGTAATTTCAAGCCCGTACCTGGTTGTAATTCTATGTTCCATACCCGGCCCGTTATATAATTTACTATTTTAATAACTACAATCATGTATCGGGTATACCCGTTTGTTTTGTTAAAAATATTATTGAGACTCCATGTGCATTTTTTACTCTAATGTTTATATAATTTACTATTTTAATAACTACAATTAAGGAAAATAGGACCAATAATTTACATACATATCATATTCAAATGCATATTTGAAACATATATATACATAATTAACTAATTAAGGTACTGCTACTTTGAAACACGTAATATTAGTTTATTTTGCATTTAATCGAACACCAGACATGAAAAATAGTAGCAATAATCAGGACCCAAGTAATCTCCCTAACAACTTAAAATGTGTTTAAAAAATCCCAAAACTAACACACAGCTTTAATCTGTATAGAAACAACATAACTAAAATAATATCTTGTATGTGTATGTTAAAGTCTTGAAGACAAACAAAAGAGCAAAATACATAAACAATGAATAAATGTATCTACTAAAATTTATATGAATGGAAAATTAAATTTAGATTAATATACTTTTCAGGTATAATTCGGGTAAACGGGCCGGTATCGGACGGGTATCACCAAATCCCATACCCGTACCGATACCTGAATTTTTTTAGATTTTTAATCCTGTACCCAGATCATATCTGTTGGGCTTTTGGTATACTCGGCCCATATGTTTCGGGTTTCAGGTACACCCATCGGACTTGGGCTTTTTTGCCATCGCTAAAGGTAATTGACTAATTTCCTTGGTTCTTATGAGTAATCACCCATTAAAAAAATTGTAAACCGCTAATGTTGATTTATATGTCTAAACTTAACATATGATACTTTTGCTAATGATATATATAATACAGGGTCACACACTAAGTAAAAAATGTCATAAATGAATTTAAAAATATGATTTGAATGTTAACGACATCCTCAAGATTATATATATATTACTGTTTAGTTAAAACACATATACAACTGCAATAAAATCTCAAAAGATGGCAATTATTATCTAAAGAAATACCAATATTCAAATAGTGTATATCAAATATAAATAAATGATATGAAAAGAAGTATTTACATTATTAACATGTGTTTATAATCATTTACGTTATGCACTTTGTTTTTTCTCTTCTCAACTAAAGTTTCTTCTCAAAAGATACGGTTACGTTAGTAGATCATTTTTGTTTATGACATACTTTCATTGGGTTGTTGTTAAGTGCATGAATAATAAGGAATCGACCTGCTTGTTTCATTTAGCTTTGATGGGCTTACTAGTTCGGACAAAGACCACAACATGTGACCTTTCATATATCTAAAGGTTATGTGGTCGGAGGTTCCATCGGATGGAACATGATGGACCTCACTTTCGTCTTCATTTCTCGCCGCTGTAAGAAGTTTTGGCGGGCCAAACAGGAGATAGCTACACTTGTCCTTCACAAGAATGTTCCCGGTCAGTGCCTAGCAAAGTAGCGTTACTGTTGGGATCGTCCTTTCGGGGTCCCACAGATGACGTCAATGTGGATAAAATATTGAGCAGAGAGATTTTCTTTAAGTGAGTTGGCCTCTTGGGTCCAACCTGAGAACAATGAAAGTTGTTAGCCTTGTTGAAAGAGAGATAACTGACTTTGACGTAAGAGTAAGCATATGCATGTGTAAGGGAAAGTATACGAAAGTAACCACTTGTGAACGCATACGCCATTAGAGGGTGAGATGTGATATTTGGTTTTATGTTGTGGTGGTACTTGTTTGACTACAAAATCTATTTATATGACTCAAGAATCTAAAGAAATTTTCTTGCAGCAACTCATTATTTTCAAAAGCTATTTACATCACTCAAAGAAGCATCCTCAACTCAAAGACTCCTACAAGTATTCGCATAAGAACAAGCAAGAAAATACGAATACAATTTGCAGCGAGTTTCTGTACTCTTAAAAGTCTATGACCAAATTCCCGCAAGCATTCAATGTAAGATACGGGATGTGAACAAACACTATCGAATAAGGAGCCACGGATATCGGCTCCAATGAGCTTACAAGCAAAGGCTCCAATGGAGGTATGTCGCCAGCCAAATTCACAGTCAACTCATTCCTGTTAAGCATCATTGTTTGACTATGCAAGTCTCTGTCTTTTGCTGTCAGATGGTATTCCTCTCGTGTTGTTGATTCACCCGTCAATTCAATTTGTGCCCGAGATTCGAGTAGTGTGTTAGCTGACAAATTTACATTTACATTAATCGTGGTCATGTTGTCGAGATTTATAAGCAAGAGTGTTATTCCGTCCTGACATGCAAATAAACACCATTGTAAGATCATTATCAACAAATGAGCCTTCACAAAATGGAGTATTTATAGAATGTAACCGAACCACATGAGTACTTATAGACTACAAACTTACAGATTCTTTTGCACAGTGGGCATAAGAGCGCATTTTCTTGCTGCCGGTAAAGTGTGTGGAGAGAACCGTGGTCCCCATTAGCCGATGCCAAAGAAGAGCGCTGGTAAACAGAATCACACATGACAAATTAAATTCTTGATAAAGAAACTGTTAACTAAATAGAACTTACAAGATGTTACTATTATATGAGTGTGTGTGTGTGTGTGTGTGTGTGTTTTTAATAACCAAGAGAACCCAACACCAGAAATCTCACGGGTCCCATGAGTACCCTGTTAACCAATGGGACCACACAAAACCCAACCCCCAGTGGTGAAGCTTGAGAGGGGGTCGAAAACATATATACCTAAAAAAATTATAAAACCGGGGGATCAAAAACGTATATACCTAAAAAATTCTATACGAAAACTACATACCGGACACTACTAAGCGAAAAATTCTGGAGGTCCCCACCCCCCCGCGGCCCCTGTCACTCCCTTGAAGATTTTATCATTATATTTCATAGAAAACGTCAAAGTGTACCTGTAATAATCAGGATTTGGTTCGAAAGTAGTTGTGTTTCGCAAGCCGTAATTTCCTCCGATTAACGTTTGTCGACAATATGTCTTTGTGTCGTAAACAGCTGACATTCCTAGCTGATCCAGATACCTGTATAACATTACGCACAGGTTAGAACACAAGCACAATAATATGTACCTTAAGCATCAACGGTTGTACTTTCTATCAAAGTCAAATCTTACGGTCCTTACCAAAAGCTAAACACAAACGCATCAGTCACCAGATGATGGCCACTATTGTAAGCTCCACCAGCCTCACCAACCCAAGCAGAGGCCGACGTTCCTGACGTCTCTAGAATGTTCTCGAGCTGCTTAAAAGGATCGGCCAATCCATCAAGATAGGACGGATTAAGAATCTTTTCAACTAGGCCTTCATCAACTCCTGTTTGAAAAACAACGTAAAAATTTCTTTTTGTAGAACTTAAACCGAATTACTTCAATCCTGTTGCAAAGCGTACCAGCTCCAAGATTGTATATATGGTGAGTGACCACATCGAGAATGTCAGTTGTTTTGTTAATAAACTCCTTGAACCAATTTGCGTCAAAGAACCCTCCTGGTGAAATAATTAGTGGTTTAGGCCCGATATCATCGTATATCTCTTCTACTATGTTACTCAAAGTCGTTGTATCAGTTGCATATTGGGCTGCTGTGACTCTTGCTCCAACTCCACTTCCGCTTAACTCATTTTCTACAAAATTTATATCGATTGTGCTTGTAAAAATTTCATGAACTAGTAGAATACACCGCGGCCTGCGGTGGTCCGGTTTTGAACATCAAAACGCAGATAAAATAGAAATCACGAAAAAAATTATGTCCTTGTAAAATGAATGTTAAGAAAAATGAAAGCAATCGAAACGTAGATACAAAAAGCATTTCGCAAAGGTATATTTGATAATCAAGAAAAATATCACGTCTCCGTAAACATGAATGTGAAAAATACGAAAGTGTATCTTAAAATAAAGTTGTAAAAACATATCATATTTGATCTAACTCGGTTTCGAACAAAATTTACATTGAAACGTACACGGGCTTAGTTTCGAATCAAATTTATACTAAAACGTAGCTACTAATAAGCATACCTCAACGGTATATTCGGATGTACGAAAATGTCATATCTTAAAATTTGTTAAAGAGAAACAATTTATATGTAAATTAATTATAAAGATTAAAACAAAAAAATAATAAAAAGTCAAGTGTGTGTTAGTGAAAGCCATGTGTTCCAATGGAAAAGAAAAACTATTCACACATCTTGCAATTGTTATATTACTAATGTTATATTACTAATAATTATAAAGATTAAAACAAAAAAAAAATAAAAAGTGTGTGTGCAAGTGAAAGCCATATGTTCCAATAGAAAAGAAAAACTATTCACACATCTTGCAATTGTGATATTACTAATACTAATTCTAATAATAATACTAATACTAATGTGGAAACAAATGATAGGTGGATGACTTACCGAGTTTCAAGCGTACATCGTATAGTTCTTTTTAACCGTGTGACGTATAGTAGATTCAGCATTGGTGGAGTCCCAAGCTCCAATGGTTGAACCGTCAGTGTGCACTTCCCTTCCGTTTAGAGCATTTAATCCAAATATGATTTTAGCGCTGGTTCGAAACGACCAATAATGAGTCCATATACTTTCAGAATCTGAAACTTGATTGAAATTTCATGTTACAAGATGTAGTTATGGTTACCCGGTTTTATTAAAGAAGTAGTTAAGTTCATCCCATCGGGATAGAGGTAGGCAGCCCGGATTAAAACTGAACATTGCCGAGGTGTTTTGGGAGAAGGGGATGCATGGTTCTGTTCGATCTTCGGTTTCATAGACAAGTTCGTCTTGTAAACTGCCTCCTAATCTAATCTTTAAAGGCGAAAAGGCTGCATAATTATTTAAGAAAGACGATCTTGTTAAGGTACTTGCATATTAAGAATATATAAGTTGTGAAATTTCGGGTCAAATGACTTTCTTTTACCTTCAAGAATATTTGAGTTATCTTGTTGCAGGTATATAGAAGTACTACTAACAAAAGCTTAAAACACTTTTGAGCTAGAAAACTAAACATATTTATACCAATCTAAAATTGGAAATTAATGAGATTGACTTTCTAAAAGTCAATAGCAGACTGAATAACTTAAATGACGGAAAATTGCTTAATGGCCGATAATATGACTAATGACACTCCTAACCTTCTCTACACACTGCCTAATATCAATTATAATCGGCCTAACGAGCAATAATTTGGATTATTAGAATCCAATTTACCATAAGTGACAAGTAAATATTTCTATTTCCTTTTTTACCTTTGATTGCATTCTGAAAAATTTTGTTGCTAAGATCCTGCAGTGCATAAAAGCCAAAAATATTTAATTTAACAAACATCAAATCTGAAACCAAATTACCAAAACAAGAATCATCAACATACATACTAAAATAATCAAACTATACCTATTCCTATTCAATTCTAAAAAGACTTCAACAACATGCAGCATCAAAAAAAAAAAAAAAACTATACCACATTGAGAAGAGAAGCCTGACCCCAGCTACAAGTACCATAATCACACTTCTCAGGTGGCCACCAATCCATAGTAGCACAAACAAAGTTACTATCTGTTTCTGCAATCCCATTTTCCCCATCAATTAAAACCGATCCGTTTTCCACTTTTGAGTCCACAAAAACTGATCCGAAAATAAACAAGAGAACCCATATACAAATACCCATTTGGCAGGATAAAGAACCCATGAATCTGATCAAAGTTACAATCTTTTTTAACAATAAGTTAATGTGTCTGTTAGTTGATGAACCAGGTGGATGATCGGACGTTAAAGACCGAAACTTTTGGGGATTTTGTTGTGTTTCTGTTGAGAAAAATTAGGTGAGAGTTTGGGGTATGTAAATGGGAGTTTTTGTTTAATAAAATTGTGTTGGAATTTGGGGGATTAAGTGACACAGAAGGGATCACAGTGTTTTTTGGTCATTGGAGTTCTTATATTTGTATTTCACTCGTTTTTTCTCTCATTCGTGTTGCTCTGTAATAAGCGAAATATTTCTTTCTCATGTATATTTGTCTTCAATTACTTATACATATTGTTTATAACACGACTAAAAAAAATCACATCGAGCCAACCAATTAAAACAAAACACTATCATACTTTTGCTATAAAAAACTAAAACGATGGAAAAACTACCGTTTGGCATGAACAAAAATTACATCGAACAAACCAATTAAAACAAAACACTACCATAGTTTAAAAAAAAAACACTAAAACGAATTTTACACTGTGGGCAAAATCGAAATTTGACAAAAAAAACAAGAACGACGCCGAAACTATAAATTTGAGCAGAGGGCAAAACCGTCATTTGGCTAGAAGAGAAAAAATAAACAAAACCAATGACAATGTTGTAAATTTTAACATGGCAAAATCGCAATTTGACTGAACCAATGGAAAAGTGTCAGACAACTTCTGACACTATTCCTCTCTATGGCTTTTGTTAATATATGCCTGACACTATTCCGCCCTATGGCTTTTGTTGACAGAAAAAACAAGAACGACGCCGAAACTATAAATTTGAGCAAAGGGCAAAATCGTAATTTGGCTAGAAGAGAAAAAAAAAACAAAAACAATGACAAAGTTGTAAATTTTAACATGACAAAATCATAATTTGGCTGAACCAATGAAAAAGTGTCAGACAGTATCTACACTATTCCTGTCTATGGCTTTTGTTAATATATACTATTCCGCTCTATGGGTTTTGTTGATATATAAAATGTTCTTAATGTTATCAAATTAATATTGTATACATCTTTCCTTGATGCTATTTTTATGTACATTATTTTTTTCAAACCAACAGTTTATTAAACTAGCTAGTTTATTAAACAAATACTATCATGACCCATCTATTAAACATATTAATCAGAATATATTTGTTTAAAAAACAAATTAATCGGAAGATGATGCGTTTAATAAGTTGGTTGACCTATTACCTGTTTAAGAGTTTTTAAAGAAGTAAATATCTAGATTTTAGATGCATAAAATGTGAAAATTAAAAAAAAAAAACAAATTTAAATTTTCCTCTAGCTATAAACTTTTAAAAGTGAAATTAATTTTAAACTTTTGAACCTTTTCATCGATTTTTTATTTCCAATCATTTTATTCTATTCTTCAATCATTTTCATTCGCTTGCTAAATTTCGAGCTAAATATATAAACCCAAGTTTTTTCTAACTAGAGATAAGAGATAACAAAACAAAAAATATTGTCGCCAACTACAAAAGATTCTATTTAAGTCGTGGTAATTAAGCGTTTAAATTGCTACCAAGTCACTATGTAATTCTCATATTTATAAATGAACATAAACGGGTCAACCTGAAACACAACACGAATTTAAACAAGTCTGACGTGATAGAATAAGTATATGGGTTGGTATAGGGGTTAAAGAATTCAATATGCCAACTAGAACCCAATCAGCTCGCCAACTCTACACGCTAAATATGGTTTGGTCAAAGAAAAAGATAATGATTGTGCCTCACCCTTTCATTACTTTTCCATATCAGTTGCTACATCTACATCACCTTTGTTTCTCTCATTCGCATCGTAAACTTGTTTTTTTTGGTGTTGTAAACTTATCTACTTCTCATATTTATGGATTTCCTCCTTAATTTATGTATAGACATTATGTTCAGTGGAGATGGATATGATCGGATAGTTCTGCTGATGACATGGTGATACTACAGTAGTCCGTCAGTGATCCAAATATACCGTTCAAAAAAATTTATTAATGAGTAATGACAATGATTGAAAACATTTTTTTTCTATTGTATAGATAATTAAATATCGACGACTTAGTTGTTAAGAACATTTAACAGCTTACTAACAAAAAATTATAATCAAACAATTGCAATAATTAAAAATTTACGAAAATTCCAAAATTGTAGTAACAATTATAAAAGTGGCACTAATTTAATATTTAAATCAATATTAGTTTAACAATAATTGGTGTTAAATCATGTAATTACTTCTTGAAAATTGGTGCAATTTGGTTTACATTTAGGTATTTAGGTGTCTTAGTTGTTAAGAACATTTAACAGCTTCCTAACAAAAAAATTATAATCAAACAATTGCAATAATTAAAAATTTATGAATATTCCAAAATTGTCATAACAATTATAACAATAAAATTGGCACTAATTTAAGATTTGAATCAATAGTAACTTAACAATAATTGGTGTTAAATCATGTAATTACTTCTTGAAAATTGGTGCAATTTTGTTTACATTTAGGTATTTAGGTGTTTGTTTCTTCTCCGTAGTTTCTCGTCGGTCATCTTTTATGATTTACTAGTGGGTTGGCTCGAGTAATGCGGGAAATATCAATGAAACTTTTTTGAAGTTTAGGTGTTTATTTTCTTCTCATGTATGTATATTGTAGTTCAGTTTCTCATTGGTCATCTTTTATGATTTACAAGTGGGTTGGTCCGAGCAATGTGACGGGTATCAATGAAACTTTTTTGAAAAGCGCAATCTAACCCGCATAACTTAAACACAGATTATATTTAGGCATTATTATTATGTAAATATATAAAATTACATACATACTTAATTTAAATAGTGCTTGGTTATAAAAGTATAAATAGTAAATTTAACTATTTTGAAGAGCGCAATTAACCCGAACTACCTTAAATGCTTATTTTATTTGGGTATTATTATTATGTAAATATTTTATAATTATATAGTTAAGTATTTAGATATGATAAATTTAAATATGATAATATCTAATTTGAATAGTTATTTAGTTATAAAAATATAAATAGTAAATATAAATTTAATCGTTGATAAATTCTGCAAATAAAATTTTTATTTATATCATAATATTTAATATTTATCAAGTAGTTGAATTTGATATTAAATTTTAAATTTCCTTTATTCATTTTCTTTTAATAATAAGTTTTGTATTTAAATATACGTATTGATCTAGCAACGTCGGTAGGGTAGCATGTTGCGTCAGAATAGGTCATATAAAAAAAGAGTATTTTGGTTCGAGTCAAAAAGGGTTCGGGTTAAAACAATATTTAAGAAAGGTCGAGTTAGATTGCGCTCTCTAAATTAACTATATTAAATATTTATATTTTTATAACTAAATATTATTTAGATTATATATTTAAGGTAGACTTGTAATTTAATTAAATTTTAAGACAATTAGGAAAATTTCAAAATGCATTTGTTACAAGTTTTGTAATTTAACAAAATATTTAATAAACGTAAAGAGATAACATGGCCTCCTTTATACATTAATTTATTTGAGTATTATTATTGTTGTTACATAAATATTTAGTAATTATATACTTAAGTATTTAAGTAAGATAATTTTTATTTGAATAGTATTTACTATATAGTTATAAAATTATAAATAATAAATGTAAACTTAAATCTTAATTTAAAGTTTTATAAATAAGATTATTATACTTAATACTTAACGTGAAAGTATTTACTAATAAAAATATCAATAGTTAGTGTGAATTTAATATAGTTTATGTAACAACGCAATTTTTAGTGAGATTAAAATATGTTTTAAATGTAGATAGTTTATACTTAATACTTAACTTATAGTATTTAGTAATTAAAATATTAATAGTAAAATATTATTGTTTTTCTATAAAAAATAATATCATACGATTTTATATAAAAAGGGATTTACATTGCAAGGGTGAAATGTAATGTGACGCCCCAAACCTAGATTTTTGTTAATACAACATTTACTAGTTTTATTGTATGAAAGAATAAACCTAGGTTGGTTAACATAGTTAGAATGCACATCTAAATTTAGATTAAAAGAAGATGCCATCATGAAGCAGGTTATGTACAATATTTGTTTTAACAAAAAAAGATCAGTATGTGTGGGGATAGAGAAATCACGACACACACAAGTGTGGGTGTGTGTTCTTGTGTGAATCAACTTGCATGTGTAATATATATGATTTTAATAGTGTTCATCACTTCTAAGCATCAAGTAAGTATCCATTTCATCTCTTGAACCTTATTGGTGAGTTTTAATGAATCGATCCTAATCGGATAAATCGGAAGTGTTAGCTGGGTGTAGTGGCGAAGCTTGAGATTCTGACCGGGGGTTGAAACGTATATACCTAAAAAAAATTATAAAACCGGGGAGTCGAAAACGTATATACCTAAAAAATTCCATACGAAAACTACATACCGAACACTACTGAGCGAAAAGTTCGGAGGGTCAGGCGCCCCCTCTATCCTACGCCCCTGACTGGGTGAATTTATGTTTAGATGCATTGATCTAGTGTCATGTATGATATAATCATCTCAATTTAGGATCCATGTTTAAGAAATTTAGGGTTTTTGATTAAAAATGATTTATTATGAATTTTTAGTGTATTTGGTGTTAAATTAGATTTGCAAACATGAATTTTACTTGAAATGATGAACAAACCCTAAAGAAATAATTTATGAATATGAATGATTGAAATTGGATAAATTGGTGTTATGAATCGATGGTTAAAGGATTAAGATGATGGACTAATGTTCATGCCCACAAGGTATTTGATGAATGCCTAAATAAATAAAATGATATGAACTTGAATGAATTGTAAGTAATGACATAGTTGTTTGAAAGATGATTAACTAGTTGCCATAAACCGTAAATTAACCCAATTTGATGAAGTGAATTGTTGTGGTTGATCATAATGTCATGAAATAGTTGGGTATGTCAATAATGGGAGAATCACCCAAACAGGTTGCTTAGGTGAATAGTTGAATGATAACCAAAATTTATATATATTGTTTAATTGGTGTAAAAGTAAGATGTTGGAATTTATGGTGAAAATGACCCATATGTTATTACTAAACACAAATACGTGATAACGGGTCAAATGGGTGGGTAAACCTAATTGCTAGAATGAATGGTAAAATGATTAAGAACACATATAATGAGATGGGTGAATAATACTTAGGAATTTAAGGGGAGAGAATGACCCGCAATGTGTTCTTATGGTTTGCAAGTTTGACTTGTTAAAGTAGGAATGGCATGGATTGAAAGACAACGGGTTAAACGAATGGAATGGACGGCAAAACTCCTACGGGCAAAGGTGAGTGACTCGAGTGTGTTTTGGAGTCGTATTGATTTAAATATTCTTATTGTTGTCTTGAATTTCTTATAGTTAAGGTGGTTTAATACAATTTATTGAATAAAGTTTGACTTAACACTACTGTGTTGTTTTGATGATGTTTTAGAGGTTTAAACCCATCAAGAAAGAGTGCAAAATGTTAATGGGTCGAGAGACCCAAGTGTTGAAAATTCAGCTTATTTCCAGATTTTTGTTAGTCTTTGAATATTCATAGTAAATCAACCAAATGTCCGTTCAGGGCGTATTTTATATCCACATAAAGGTCTCTAAGTCTTCGTCACTAATAATTTTAGTTTGAAGTGAAATACTCATTGTAGGGGGGGGGGTAGTAAATTACTACAGTTGCGCAAAGCTGAGTGAAAAACATAAATTTTATAGCACTTGGCATAATCTTTAGAATTTACAAAGAACCCATCGGATGTGATTTTTTATTGTTGTATACATCAATGTCATTATATATATTTACATGAGTTGAAGGGAGTGATTCCTTGAATATGGGGTGTGTATGCTAAATTAAGAAGTCATTGTGTTGTGACCCATGTGTGCAAATACACGTGTTTATTGAGTAGTGCTTATGAATGAATGACACTTTTGTCGTTAAAACTATATAACCTCATTGAGTATGTTATGAATACATGCATGAATTATTAAGAGTATGTTAGGTAATAACGTTTGTTTATAATCATATATGTTGTTTAATTAATTATAACATAGTTATGTGACAGTTTACCATTTTATTTATATTGACCGAATTGGTTTGATAATGGTTTACTTTGAAGTGTCCTTGATTCTAATTTTGCAGGGTTATAACATGAATATCTATAAAAGAGGCTCTCGGATAGGAGAAAGTCACGAAATGTGTGACTCGAGATAATGAAGTGGTGGCTCGGTGTTGATTCGTTGGGTGTTATGAGCATTGAAAATTCCTTATGTTTGATATAAAAATAAATAAATAATATTATGAGTCCTCACTTAGCAAAAGCTAATTTTGTTGTGTTTTCAAAATGTAAATGATATGTTTAAGATCAAAGAATGGAGAGACAAGTCATGAGAAACAATGGTGTGGCTTGAACCAAGTCATGAAAGAAGAAAAAAAATTCATAACTCATTCACCAATATTCCGGTTTAAATGATATATTTGTCATTGTTTTTTTTACCGTAGAAATATATATTTTCTTGGTCGAGGCTAATGACATGGAAATGTTTTGTGACAGATTCAGGTGGTAGAAAGGTGAAGGTGATAAAGTCTTGGAAGCGGGTCAACGATGAGAATATTTAGTGATGTTTTGTTCACTAAGTATATTGATTTTCTATCGGGTCAAGTTGACTTAGTTATTTGCATTTTAGAGTATAACTTCAACGTTTATTTTAGCCAAACGTTAGTATGTCAATGTAGTAGTGGGTTTTGTTAGTTTTATAAAAACCTTGGTTATTAAGCAGGTTTTGTTTTCGTAAGGATTGGTGATGTTCTAAAAGTAGTTAATTAAAAGTAATTAAAATTACCCTAATCCTAGACTCAAATTATACTCTAGACTCCTAAATTTTACTAAACTACTAACCGGCAAGTGGACCGATCAATTGTAGAATAGTTTAAGTAAGTACGGATTATCGAACCCACGAGACTCTCTAATTACGATGAAAACTCAATCTAGACTCGATTAACACGCTTATTTATATTGGGGGGTCTCTAAATTCTAAATTATTAATTAAACTAAGATTACCTAATTAAAGTGAATTAAACTTTGGACTTTTGAGATTATAAATTAATTCAAGAATAGTAAACCGGCTACCTAGGTTGGATTTTATATTACTACTTATTTGGTTTATTAATTAACTAATTATGTTAAATGATAAACCGGATCTTAAGAAACTAAACTCTAAGGTATACCGACAGGACCCCGACCCTTCTCGGGAAGGCACCTATGATAACCTAAAAGTAGTTTGGGTTTACCGGCTTTAAAGACTTCCTTTCGGTTATCTATTATTTAGTAAAGTGTCTATTTTAGTCAAATACTTCTCAATAATTAACAAAACCAACAATAACTCTTAGTTTAGTTTAACCGACTCGATTTATGGCAAGTAAATTAGACTTGGGATTTTCTCAAAACCTAAATCTAACAATTTACCTAATCAATTCAGCTAACAAATTATTATTTCTCAATAATTAATTTAGGTATAATGAATACCAAAATTAATTTTATATTTTATTTAATTGTTTTCCCGGTTTATTGGCCAATTCTACCGAATGTTTTCCCGAACCCGTAAAGACCCGAAAATCAACACAAACCTATTCTATGGAAGAAATCCAACAAGATTTATGTAAAACAACTAAGTAATCAAAAACCAATTCAAATCATGCACATACACTAAACCAAATAGTTAAAGTTGTTTACTTTACTAAAAAGACCATTCAAACATAATCAAATTAACACAAGTTCCAACCTTTCATAAATCATAAATCCAAAGCTAGGTAGTAAATTAAATCTAGCCAAGTAACATGGTTGTAAAAGTAATCAAAACAAAGTTAAGAATAGAATTCATCAAAGTGAAAATAAAGGAAACTAAAAGTATTAAGATTGTGCAATAAAACTGTCGGTCCACTTGGAGGATCAAGATAAACCTGCTTCCTTGTTTATGTAACACACACACGAGTGCGAAATCCAGGTGTGTATGCAAATAAAGCAAGAGCACAATCAATATAACAAAAGATATATCTTCAAATGTTCACTATATTGATTTGTAGAGAGACTCAGTACATAGACTCTTGAATACACTGCTTATCTCTCTAAACACTCTCAGTTCTCTCTAGTGTGTGTATTCGCCTCTAGCTTAGTGTCATCTAAGCACTGAGAATTGCATGTCTGTTTATATAGTGCCAACACCTAGCAACAGTACGAAGAATGTTGCTGGTCATACGAAGCACTATAAAGACACGAAGAATATTCTCAGATGGATGCTCGTACGAACATGTTATGGCTCGTACGAATGAGAAATTCATTCGTAGACCAAGCAATGATCTTGATAACAAGGTCACTCATACGAGCTTACAACGACTCCTACGAATGTGTAATGGCTCGTACGAGCAAGTAGTTTGCTCGTACGGAGCATCTTTCATTCGCATGAACAAGCCAAAACGTCGTACTTAATCAAGATAGGAGGATATCTTGATTTGGTCGACATAACCAAACTTTACAGACACAACAAACAAAGATCGTACAATTACTGATTTAACTAAGAACAAGCGACAAACACAAAAGTGCATCAACAAACTCCCCCTTGGATGTTGCTTGTTCTTCGATCTTTATTTCTAATGGCCTGCTTCAGACATGAGCTTCTAGCATGAAAACCGATCTGAGTTGTACCGAACAGAACTGAGTCAAACTCCCCCTTGGATGCTGCTCGTGATGGTTCGTTCTTCATACTATTGGATCTTCAGATGTCTTCACGCGTCACAATCAGGAGGTATATCAGCAAACTCCCCCTTGAATATATCTTGTGGTGTTGAAAAGTGGTCAGATAAAAATTGATCTTGTTGATTCACAACTTGCATTCATGTTGTGTCTTTTCTCCCGTAACTTGTTTTCTTCAAACTCGTTCTCTTTCCCTTTAGCTTGATTGGATATTTCATCTTACACACAACAAGGCTAAACGCGTAATGAGAACAACTGTAGGGATTTAATCATCCTTAGGGAATTTTCATTTGAAAATTTCACGAAGGATTGATTTTAATCAGAATTAGCAAAAGACACACATGAGACCAAACTCTCATTCAACTACCAACTGCCAATGCTTGAAAAGATTTAAGGTTGTTCAAATTTGAATCATTAAACTTCAAAGCTTGTCAAACTTCGAGCCATTTATGAAGATGCAATTGTTTGCCGGCTTATAATCAGGATGTTAGGTAGGATAGACTTGAGTTCCATCATCGGTTAATCAAAAATAAACTAGAAGCAAAATCCTTTTGGCTTTTTATAAAATTAGATTAAAACTCACCTAAAATCTTTTTGGTATTTTTCAAATTTTAAATGTAAGGACGGAAAGTATTTAAATATTTACAAACATTCTTTTTGTGAATTTCGAGGGTAAGAGAATCATATTAGTATACGGTCATGTCAAAACACCCTTGTTGTTTGATTAAATAGTATTTAGATAAGTATCCTATAACAATTATCAGTATTGTTGTCCACATAAGCTCAACTTATCAGATATACTCGCGGTTCGGGGATACGATTAATGTACGATTCATACTTACCGACCAGTGTTCATCCACTTCACGGCACATTCCGTATCAAGATATGCACGAGAGAAAATCTTACCGGTGAGTATACTGTTTATCATCTGTTTTGACGTATATGATGTGAGATATTCACTTATTTTGATTGAAAACAAGCCTTTATGTGATTAAATCACTTATTGATGAGGAACTTGATTTTCAGATGCATGCAGGGCACATGAGTAAGTCCGTGAACGGTTAATACCATCATATTGACAAAGAGACAAACTTAGCCCCCACATAAAGCTGTGATATTTTATCACTTATTTTTGGGTGGATGTGATATTTTTATCACTTATTGAAGATCGTATGCAGTATTTACACGTATGTATGTATCATGGAACTTCTAAACTTGCGTCACCGTTATTTTTTGGTAAAAGATTCAACCATGATACCCAGATGATAAAAAAAAGTATAAAGACCGCATATCTCAGATCCTCGGCCTACTATCAAACGAAATTTCGGTACCAAGACCATATGACAATGAATGGTTTCCACCTGGTCTTTAGTCGATTATGTTTATATTACCCTATGCACACTTTAAAATGATTGTGAACCTACCGATACATTGAATATAGAACTACCTAATCATTTTCAATTTTAAGTTCAAAGAGGTTTTGACAGACCACTAATTTACTATCATTTTCTCTTTTTCTTGCCAGGAAATTCATTTTTGTTTTTCTCATGTTTTTGTATTTTTCGATTGGAATTTACTCCCCCTACAATGCAAAAAGTAAATTTTAATAGTGAAATATATCTTTTTGGATTGTCTTTACGAAAAATATTCACAAAAACGATTTTCCGATATGGATTAACTCATGTTTTACCTCAATGCCATGTACCAAAATTATTTTTAATAAAAATGATTTATCAAAATTTTGAAGAAATGAGTTGGCACATTGGTAACTGGTGTGGACCACAACAACATTGATGAGTCTCATATTGAAACCATCACGTGTGAGGTGATATTTGAGATCAATGTGTTTGGTTTGGAGTGCTGTACGAGATTTTTAGAAACTTGGTAAAGCAACATAAATATCGACAAAGATAGGAGAGATTAAAAATTTAAAACCATAATCCTGCAATTTCTTCGTGCATTCCAGGAATTTGTGAGCTCTCCCAACTGGATATCCACCCGGTATGGATTTCAAGGTCGATTTTGCAGCTGCTTCATTTAACTGAGAAATCACTTCACAGCAACAAGAACATAGACCTCCGGGTCCGACTGGTAAGAAGCAAGAAAGAATGTGGAGAAGCTTGTACACTTCATCTTTGAATGGTTCATTCATGATGTTATCCACGTGTTTTTGCACCAGCAAAGGTCTTCGTCTTTCTCCTTGAGAAGTAGTGTGCGGTTGTTCAAACCATGCCAAGGTATCCGCACACCGGTTGGTTTTGTTAAACAAACACTTTTTCTTCAATCACATTCATGGAGAAATGTACAATTTCGTTAAATCTATCCTGTGGATCCGATCCAAGCCTTAAACAAACAGATTGTTGTTCGTTTTCCATCTTTGTCGAAGTTATCAACTTCATTCACCAATCTTTTCTTTCTTATCTCCAACAAAGGCAACCACTCCTGAATACAACAATGTTTTGGAGCTTCTTGTCACCTATCTTGTGCCTAGATGCTCCACTATTAATACTTCTATGATTACCAATAGTTCCTCCTGGAACATCTTGCACACTCATGAAAGATTAGTTGGAGGTGGGGACCCAAGCCTTAAATTACTTGGGTCGTCCGACAACATCAAGAATTGAGACTTTGTTTTTCTGATTGTTTGGCATGGATTGTGCTCCCCCTGAAACAATTTCCGGTTTTGGTTTCCAAATCTGTTTTGTTTTTCAATTTTAACATCTGATTGTGTATGGAAAACCTTCTGTTTTAAAGCCTTTTTAACCACCTTTTTTTGTTTCTTTCTTTGTTTCATTTCTCGTTGTTTAACAAGAAGAGGGTCCTGTTTTGGTGAAACAGATTTTGTATGGTAATGTTTACCATGGGTGCATCAATTTTTGCCTTTCCCTTTGTGATATATGGACAATTTTTGATAATGTGTCCATACTTACCACACTCAAAACATGATCTTGCTCAACAATCCCGGAGTATGATGAAAGTGATATCTTGATGATGAACTTCGTGATCTTGAGGTACTTGGTCTTTCATCACAACAATTTTGTGTGTTGTATGTAGTTATTCGACTGTTTTGCTTCAAAATTTTACTTGTTTAACAAAATCTGTGTTTGATTGTTTACAAAAGATACAATTTTATCAGTCCCTCTGGATTTTACGAAGTTCACCTTTTGAATTTTCTTCTTGTTTTGGCTCTGCTTGCCTTTTCCATTTCCTTGATTAGCTGATTTCGCTTTCATTGATTGTTCTGAGATTTTAATTTTTGATTTCCTATTTCTTTCTAACTTCAGTTTTTAGGAAAGGAGCACACTGAGTTACTGCAACTCTTGGGCTCGAATTTCCCAAAAATTTACTAGTAGAATCCTCGAAAACTTTATCAATCAAAGATTGATTGACATTTTTGATAGGAAAATCTTTGTTTGAGTAAACTTTATCAGAACCAATCAACGTATAAAGCAAGTTCATGATTTCACAGGTTTCAACATGAGCTTCAACATTCTTGACATTAGCAGCAGTGACACACGGTTTCGTTGAAGGATCACATAGAATGTGATTTTCTTGAGGTACATTTTCTTCTTTTGTTATCGTGTCTGACTACTTAGGTTTGTCCTCATCTGAACTATCATAATCCTCAATAATGGGAGGATTTTGATCATCCTTAGATTTTGAGTCATTGATGTCATCCAGTTGACCTTGACTTGAAGATGTGCCCTTAGTGAACCCTAGACCAGCTGTAAACTCTTCTAGATCTAATGCAACAGTGGGTTCAAAATGTGGCATATCTTCATCATCTGGCATTTTGGTGTAATTGTGCCTAACCGGAGGAGGACAAGCCTGATAACTTATGCATTTCACATCACCTTTCTTCTTTTGAACATCGATGTTGTGATCCAAGACGTATATTGAGTTGGAGTAACTGTCCAACTTGAGTTTCTTGCATCATGTTCACACTTTGCACAGGCCAGCTCCTTTTTTGTTTCTTCAAGCATGTTAATATAATTATTGATTTAAATTCTTTTTCGTTTTTCTTTAGAGCTGTGTTCGCCTCAGTGCACTTTGTTAGATCTATTATCAAGCTCCGATGATGTTTCTTCATGTAATCAAATTTACCTTCAAGTTCTAAGTATTTACCTTTTAAAGTTATACATTTAAAACACTTAGACACAGAAGGTTTATCGAAACTTACCTGACTGGATTGGCAATCCAAACGAGTCATGAATGCTGCACGAAGAGTGGAAGATCCGATAGATGAGAGATGCTTGGAAAACTCATCAGATGGTCCTTCAGTTTCATGCTCCAAGTCTTCTTCACTGTTATTTGTCGATTCAATTTCTGTGATTACCTCATCTTCAGATTGTTCTTCACTCGATGTCGATTCTGCTTCATCTGAACTGCTCCTATCCAATGAGTTGTCATCATTTCTGGATGATTTTCCTTTGTTGTTACCTTTTGGGATTTCAGTGTAGTATGCAGTTCCTCCTCCACCATTGTTCCCTAATTGAACAGACCAATCACAGCCCTCATCTGCTTGAACTACTAATGCTCGGTTGGTATTGTTTGCGAGAACAATTGCTCTTTCGCTGTTAGTAGCTTGAATTCTGTTGAAAGGATATTGATTCCCTTGGTGTGGAAGCTTCGTGCATTCTCTTTTAAAATGCCTCTTTTCTCTACAGTTGAAACAAGTAACTTTCCTTTTGTCAAAACCGTATGGAGTATCTTGTTACTTTCCAGATTAGTTCTTCCTGTTTTCTCCATAAAATCTTTTGCTCTTCTCACTTCACTTGCAAATGCCCATTTGATATCAATTAGCTCCATCTCTTCCTTATCGATTTGTGCATAGTCTTCACTGGCTAAATTAATATTACCAATTTGTCCAGCTACTAATCCACAATAAGAACTCACCAACGTGTTCAGAAGCTCCAAATGTTCCCGTGGAACTTCCACACTTACCTTGGAAAGTTTTGATGTATCAAGTCAGACGGTGTTTGAATTTGAAGGTTGAAAGTTTTTACCATAGAAAGCTTGTTGTTGAACTTGTGGTGTAGCAACTTGTGGTTGAAGAAGATATCCTTTTGGATCAAATGCTAGTTCATAAGCTTGAGGAGCTGAACTAATATCTCGAGGTTGAGGAAGAAATGCTTTTGGATCAAAAGTGCATTCACAAGCTTGAGCACTTGTACCAACAGACTAATCTGGTTTAACTTTAGACCAAAAAGGAATTGTATTTGACATGAATGTTGTTTGAAGCTTTGGTTGTTGAACTGTACTTATACCGGGGTTGATGCCTCCAAAATACATTTCTGGATTTTGTAGAACTGGCAATCATTTTGCTTTGCGAATTTCTTCTTCATTTTTATGTTCAAGTTTCTGCATAAATTCGTAAATGCTGAGCACATCCATCGCACCTGTATGTTTTAGCAATTCAATAAATTGACCCCACTTAGGTGGTAAGGCATCAGCAAAATGCATAACAATCTCCTATTGTGATGCAAGAACCTTGTATGAGTACATCTCACTCATCAAATGATAGAAACGAGTTGTCATATCATTTAGTGTTTCATTTTCCATAAAATGAAACCCTTCAAACTCTTTCTTTAAAAGATCAAGTCGAACTTTTCTTGTTGCTACGTTTCCTTCTCCTCTTGTTTTTAACGCGTCCCACAAGCTCTTCGTAGATGTACAATGCATGAATTGATGATAAATGTCTTTGTGAAGTGCTTGCGTAAGAATAGCAAAGGCCTTCTTTTCTAGATCATAGGCCCTTTTATCATTCTCATCCAATTCGGCTAATGAGGCTGAATTTGATACGACTTCTTCGAGAGATTCTCAATATGGAGAAATAAAACATGTCCACAATTCGGTATTCTGACCAAGAATATATGTATGAAAATGATTGTTCCATGATGGATAATCATTCATATGATTCAACTTTGGTGGACAGTTGTTACTTCTAGTTTCACTTTCGCTAAGGAGAAGAGTTTGAACGCTTTGATTTTGATTCGTAACAAAAGCCCATTGACCAGCAGTAATCACATTTGGAGGTATTAAAGACTTTGCCCATGAGGTTGCGTCTTGAATTCTACTCATACTACACTCCCAATTCCAAGGATTTGTACTCATTTTGTTTTATGAAAAATAAAAGGTTTAAGGTTTACTTTTTTAAAAATAACAGATTCATTTTAAAGTTCACAATTTTAAAAACCACAAAGTTTTGGAAAACGGAGACACGAAAGACAAACTATAATGAAATTTGGTTCTTCGCACAAATAAGTGATTCATACGAATCAGATTGTTCGCACGAACAAGAGTCCTTCGTGCGAGTCTAATATGCTTCGCACGAACAAGGTGTTTCGTGCGGATGGCAGGTCTTTCGCATGAATGCTCCTATTCTTCGTGTGGATGGGTTATTCGCACTGATGTTTTTAGCTGAAGTTTTGGTTTTTCGTAGAGGGGAATCTTTTTGCAGGGTTTGTTGGTAAAATTTTCCTTTTTAAATAGAGACTTGTTTCTGAGTTTGTTCGAAAGTTATCACCTGTCTTACCCAGTTTTGGTTAAAAAAACAAACATTCCATATCAGCTTTTCAGTCAAAAACAGTCAAGTCCAGAGATTTGGTCAACCCTTCAAGAATATTCTGATAAGTTTTCCAATAGGTGTTCCACCGGAAAATATGTGCAACTGAACTTTGATGGAAAATTTTAAGAAAAACCCTATCCTAACATGTCTCCATGTATTCTAACAAGGTTTTTATAAAAACTTTCTGGATACAGCAAGTTTTCCTAAGTTTTAAACAAGTTATCCTTATAAAAACTTAAGTTTCCTGCTGAAAGTTCAAGAACACTTCAAGAAACCTCACAAACTAGCTCAGACACGACATTAAGCTTGGTTTTGAACAAGGAAGAGAGCCAAAGCTCTGCTACCACTTGTAGGTCCACTTGGAGGATCAAGATAAACCTGCTTCCTTATAGAGAGACTCAGTACATAGACTCTTGAATACACTACTTATCTCTCTAAACACTCTCAGTGTTCTCTCTCTAGTGTGTCTATTCATCACTAGCTTAGTGTCATCTAAGCACTGAGAACTGCATGTTTGTTTATATAGTGCCAACACCTAGCAACAATATGAAGAATGTTGTTGGTCGTACGAAGCACTATACAGACACGAAGAACATTCTCAGATGGATGCTCGTACGAACATGTTATGGCTCGTACGAATGAGAAACTCATTCGTACGACCAAGCAATGATCTTGATAACAAGGTCACTCGTACGAGCGTACAATGACTCGTATGAATGTGTAATGGCTCGTACGAGTAAGCAGTTTGCTCGTACAGAGCATCTTTCGTTCGCACGAACAAGCCAAAACGTCGTACTTAATCAAGATAGGAGGATATCTTGATTTGGTCGACATAACCAAACTTTACATACACAACAAACAAAGATCGTACAATTACTGACGTAACTAAAAACAAGCGAAAGACACAGAAGTGCATCAACAAAAACCGTGTTTGAATTAGCCTCCAAGCTCTTGCTTCACCTTGATGATTCCAGCAACTTAGATTCACCTTCTTCAGCCTCCAAGATCCAGAATTTTAGCTTCTAAAGTTCAAAGTTCGTCCAAAGATGTTGCAATTATAATCAAACTCAAACTTATAAACTCATCTTTCCCTCATCTGATAGATTTTCGAAACTTTCTAGATATCTCACCCTCTCGCCGGCAGCGAGAGGATTAGTGTCTCGGTCGCGCCCCACAACCGAGTAATGAATCTTTGGATAATTCTTAGCCTCTCGCTGGCCGCGAGAGGCATATGGTGGTGCGGTCGCGGGCCGCAAGAGGATGCTTTCCTCTATTTTTTTCGATTTGTTTCTTCTCTCGGGTTCCAACTACGATCCAACTTGGTTCCAATTATCATTTCAGCTCATTTTTCATCCTTTCGGCCACTTTCACGAACCAAGACCTGCAAAACGTATTTGGATCAAAAGTAGATATATTCTTTACAAACTGAAACGAAAACCAACTAAAACTCTACAAACTACACGATAAATGAATGTATTATTCAATACATCAAATATCCTTACACTTGCTCTTTTTGCGTCCTCGAAAATGAATTGTGTACAAACGGAATCATAATCAAGTAATTATTAGATTTCAAAAATTAAGATTAATTTTTTTAAGGTTAGAGTTTATATTAACCACGATTGTAAATATTCATTTCCCCTTAAAGTCAAATCTAGGTTCAAAATTCTTATCATGTGAATTTAATTTAAGTCCGGTCAATCTATCTAAGGCCTCACACTAGAATCCACAGTACACCTAATCCCACCTCAAGCTTATGGAACGAAAGGAATTAGTTATTCAACCCATTTCCTAACCGTTTTATACCAAAACATAAAGAATTTAAAACCAAGTAATTTTTTTCTCTTTTTTTTCTTTTCTTTTTTCTTCTGAGCATTTGATTTCTTTTTACATATCTAACCTAGAGGCTGTCTCAACCAGAGTTACCATCCCCGAGAGCGACAACATTAGCTTAGATACTTAAGATTTCAACTAATCCTAGAGGGATTCTCGATCAGAGTCACCATCACCAAGGGAGATTCCATAGGCCTCGTCTGCTTTTTCAATCAAGCTCATTTCTCTTTTTTTTCTCTTATTTATTTACATGATCAAAAATCTAAAGATTTTAGCTTATAATGACATTCCTTATACTATTTTTGCCAGTTTTAGTTTCCTATTTTTCCTAAATGAGCACCAACTAGTAGACCGACAATTAAGTTATATTAATCTCAAAGAAACTAAGAACCGACTCGAGCCTACTCACACATCCCAAGTTAGACATAAACTCAACCTTTTATTTCTCATATTATCATTATTTTAAACCGAATAAAAACTCAATTTTTCTATCATTTTTCGTTTATATTTTTATGCAAACTCCTTCTTCAAAACACATTTTCTAGTTTTTTTATTTTTTTTTAGTTAAACCAAATTAAAACTAAACAAACTAAACTACTCTACGACTCCCATCCCTGACTTAAATATTGCATTGTCCCTAATGCAAGGATGAGAAAACTCACTACTTAACAATAAGACAACTGACAAAAAATAAATAAATAAAAACTAAACAAGTGAAACGATTTAGCTGATAATGCAAGACTGTCAATGTGCCAGTTAATCCACTCATGCCCTCCAATCCGAACACGCTCAGCAAACAACTCATAAATCTCTCACGCGAACGGAAGCAGCATATAAACATCAACCTATCCACCAACATAACAACTTCCAAACATAATAGAACCAACAAATAAATAAATTGTTTCAAGAAGTTAACCACCATCGTACCCAACCAACCCACAAATCCCAACAAGTAAAGTGTTTAGAGTACAGACCAATAATAGATGAAAACAGCATAAAAAGAAAATAAACATCAATATAGATCCGACGCTGCTCAATCATCTTCTTCTGACTCTTCAGATGCCTCGAACACTTGATACGGTTGAACATCCTCCATCCCGCTGAATTGACAAGGACCCGGCTAACTTCTCTGCTGGAAATAGGATGGCACCCCCACGTGCAAATTTTCCATCATATAGCGCATCCCATCCTCTAGCCTTCTCTGACCATCCTCATGCATCCTCCTACTCTCCATCATAACTTGGCGCACTCCCAAACTGCTAGTCTACATACCCTCTATCACCGAACCCAGTTTCCATCCTGTCATACAAAGAATCCAATGTAAGTAGGTCAGGACGGGGCTCCCGAAGAGGATACTATCTTCCCGGCAGCTTTTGACGTGTCACCGGTCTCTGCTATCGGGTAGGAACGCCAGCCTGCATAGATGATGCAGCTTCAGAACCCGGAGGAGGCTGAACCTGAGGACCCTGTCTGACAGGGTCCCAGCTAACAGGCTCTTGCGAAGTCAAAATGACGGCAGCCTGAAGGTCACGTATACTCATAGAGCAGGGGGACGGGCCCTCTCTCATCATGTCCCGAGGGTACCAGTCAAACACCCTAAGACTTTCTACCAAACATGTAATCAAGGGCCCACAATACACCCTAGCCCCTGGGCCTCCCCTCCATAACCGCTTCATAGACCACGCAAAAATAGTCGCCAAATTCGCCGGTCTTCTCTCCACCATACACATTAAGCAAAACAAACTCACCTGGTTCACTTTATTATCTCCCTGCCCTCACCCAACTAATGTGGCAGCCATAATTTTGTGAATGAACCGGTAGACTGGATCGATGATGTCACTCGCCACCATATTGTTAGAATACGGTGCAGTAGAGATGGTACCCTAGAATCGGGCTAACTCGTTTGTTTGAGCATTGTGTGGGTGCCTTCTTTTAAAAACCCCCTGTAAACTGGTGAAAAATTCCGGCGATTGAACTTCATCTGCTGTGTAAATTCGAGTGGCTACAGCAAACTGTGGAACTATCATTTCGTATACGTGCCTCCCCAAGGCAAACGAAATAGCATCACTCTCAGCAAACTTCTCCTGCTATTCGAAAGTGGAGTGAAATTCAAGAGTAATTTCCCTATGTTGTCTTGTACCACAGTCCAATACTCTTCTGAATTTATCTCCCAGCAATTGCTCGATCCTGCCTCTTTGACCCAGATGGTCTAACATCTCCCAATCAATTCTTCTGTACAATCACAAGTGATCAGGGTGGACAGTCTCTCATACTCGTGAGAATCTAGATCGAATTGCGGCAAAGGGCTATCTACTAATCGTGTGCCCTGCCCGTGGGGAATACCGTCCCCCCGATATCTAATGCTCCGTCGCATCCCAAAATTCGGAGGCAGCGGTTGTGTCTCAGCTGGGTCACTCCTCTGTCGAGGTGTAGGCCCTCTCCTCTTCCAACCTGCTCTACTCGAACTACCTTCTCCCGACATCTGCAAAAACCATTTAATTCACAAGCAAAACAAGCAGGACATTGAAGAAATAAATCGTGTGTGAGGAAAGACCGTATAGCATTACGTTCGTGGTCATTGTCAGAAAAACACTTTACCAAATATTATTAGATATATTGTATTGGGTGTAAGCAACATTATTAATTAATTAGACTAAATCTCGCCCGAATGGAGATTGAGTACGGGCGAGAGATCCTATATGCATGAATGCCCAAATATTGCCAACCTGAATCCCAAAATATATCCACAACAATACGAATACCCCCTTCCGGCACTTTAATTGTCCCTAATTAAAACCCAGGTGCCGAAAAGTATCCAACATTGAGTTCAAAGCTAAAGATAAAAACTTTTTGAACAAAGCAGAAAAACGGGTTTAAATTTCTGTTAAAAATATGATTTTTATACCAAACCTACTAACCCGAATCCCCACACTCAATAAATACCCGCAAAATGTACCCTGTTGACACCCAATCTTCCTAGACAGACTAGTTCAGCCACAACAATCAAAGCTCAACCCAACCCAAGTGCACCCCAAACCCTCAAAGTAACTAGCATGCAACTTAAAAGGGACCAAACACCAAAATACGTTCAGCAACTAAGTAAAATATGAAGATTAAAGCATAAGAGCTGCAAGAAAACATACCGTAATGCCGATCCACAATAAAAATTAAGCAAAAAGAAGATAAGTTGCAAAAACTCTTGAATAACTCATTTGAAGGTGAAAGACACAAACTTGCACTTAAAAATGGGTTATGGTTGATGTGGGAAAGTGGTGGATGAAGATTTGGGTGAATGTGGGTAAAAATATGTGGATTTTGATGGAGAAAGGTGAAGGAGCCGTATGTTAAAGTGGGAACAAATGTGTTTGAAAATGATGAATTTGGCATTTAGGGTTTGTGAACTGTTGTTAAGGTCTCTCATGGGCCGCGAGAGAGGATATGAAACCTCTGGCGGGTCGCGACCAAGTAATAGTTTCCGGAATCAAAGGGTTCTCGCAGGCCGCGACCGAGATGTGTCAAGGCTCTCGCGGTCCGCGAGAGGAGTGTTTTCATAGAAATTTTTTTAATTTTGGCCAGTATTTTGCCTTAGAAAAATCTTTGGTTTAACTTTGTGAACTTAGTGAAACACCCCTTATTCATCCGGGTACTAGAAAAACTTACCTGCAAATTCAAATTCGTCGTTGATGGTGGCCTCATGTTGGCGATATAACCTACAAAACAGCTAAACGACACACAAACATACAAAAAACAAACTACGGAAACAAGAATTAGCACTATAAAAACATGAAATGCAAATAATTACCAAGATGTACAAACTCTACACTTGAGCTCACACTCAAGATCCTATGTGGTATGAGGCGGAACTTCGAGAGGAGTTTCCTCCATCTCAGTGGAATCGAGCGGTCCTCCTAAATAATGTTTCAATCTATGACCATTGACCTTCCAAGTACCTCCATCAGCTTCATCTTTCAACTCTACCGTCCTGTATGGAAATACCTCATTCACCACATACGGACCCGTTCATTTGGACTTCAGCTTCCCGACGAATAATTTCAATCTCGAATTGTATAGACGCACTCTATTGCCAATCTTAAACTCCTTCACTCCCCTCAACCTCCTATCATACACAACATTGGTTCTCTCTTTAATACTCCATGAACGCTCATAGGCTGCATCTCGAAGTGCCTCTAACTCATGAATTTGGAAATATCGTTTTCGACCAGCTTCGGCGAAGTCCAAATTCAGAGTTTTTAGGGCCCACAATGCTCGATGCTCGAGTTCAACCGGAAGATGGCAAGCTTTACCATAGATAATCATGAAGGGTGTGGTACCTAAAGGTGTCTTATAGGCGGTTCTAAATGCCCATAACGCATTGTCTAGTTTATCGGACCAATCATTCCTACTCTTGCCTACCGTCTTCTCCAAGATCTGCTTCACCCCTCGGTTTGCATTCTCCACTTGCCCGATTGTTTGGGGATGATAAGCGGTGGAGAAGTGATGAGTGACACCGTAGCGCGTTAATGCCTTTTCCATGACGACATTGCAGAAATGAGTGCCACGGTCACTAATGATAGCTCGTAGGGTACCGAAGCGAGTAAACAACTTCTTTAGAAATCTCACACCACTCGAGCGTCATTCGTGGGTAAATCTTGAGCTTCAACCCACTTAGAAACATAATCAATCGCCACGAGGATGTACCGATTCCCGCTAAAGACGGGAAACGATCCCATGAAGTCGATTCCCCACACATCAAAGACTTCAAGAATTTAGATCGGGTGTTGGGGCATCTCGTCCTTGGATGCAATGTTGCTGGTGCGCTGGCAACGATCACATGTCCTAACAAACTCCAAGGCATCCTTAACTACTGAGGGCCCATAAAAACCGCAATCAAAGACCTTCTGTGCGGTGACGTGCGGACCATGATGACCTCCTGTTAGCCCCTCATGCACGTGCCTAAGAATCTCTACCCCCTCCTCTCTACTTACGCAGCGCCTAAGAATTCAATCACCTCCTACCCGAAATAGAAATGGGTAATCCCAGATGTATCTCCTCACATCACGGAAGAATTTCTTCTTCTGCTGAGTGGTCATACCCTTCAGGACCACTCCATTTGCAAGGTAATTCGCAAAATCCGAGAACCATGGCATACCCTCCTTCTCCGCCGCCACAAACTCCACTGACTCATGAGGGAATCTATCACCGGTTTCCTCCTCTCTAATTTCTTCTCTACATGGATCTTCTAATCGGGATAGATGATTGGCGGCCACATTCTCCACTCCCTTCTTGTCTCTAATCTCTATATCAAACTCAGAAAGTAGGAGAATCCACCGAATAAGACGAGGCTTTGCGTCCTTCTTTTGGAAGAGGTAACGCAGAGCCGCGTGATCAGTAAAGACTATGGTTTTTGACAGGACGAGATAGGAGCGGAATTTCTCGAATGCAAAAACTATAGCTAGAAGCTCCTTCTCTGTAGTGGTGTAATTCTCCGGAGCATCATTCAGGGTTATGCTAGCGTAGTAGATGGGGTGAAAATGCTTATCTCGTCTCTGACTCAGAACTGCGCCGACTACATAGTCGCTTGCATCACACATGAGCTCGAAGGGCAAGCTCCAGTCGGGTGAGACGAGAATGGGATCACTCACAAGCTTCTCTTTCAGGATTGCAAAGGCATGCAAACATTCTTCGTCGAAGATGAAGGGGACATCCTTCTCTAGGAGTCGTGTCATGGGGCGTGTAATCTTAGAGAAATCTCTAATGAATCGTCTATAAAAACCCGCATGACCGAGGAAGCTAAGGATAGATTTCACGCTTGTCAGTGGAGGGAGTCTACTAATGGTATCTATCTTAGCCCTATCAACCTCTATACCTGCGCGAGCTATCTTGTGACCTAACACTATCCCCTCTATCACCATAAAGTGAGATATCTCCCAATTTAGCACCAGCCTCGTCTCTACACACCGCTTCATCATTGCATCAAGGTGACTAAGACACTGATCAAAAGTGTTTCCATAGACAGAGAAGTCATCCATGAAAACCTCCATCGAAGTCTCGATCATGTCTTGAAAGATAGCGACCATGCATCGCTGAAATGTAGCTGAAGCATTACACAATCCAAAGGGCATGCGGCGATAGGCGTACGTGCCGTAAGGACATGTGAAGGTTGTCTTCTCTTGATCCTATGGAGCGATGGGGATCTGGAAGTAAGCTGAGAACCCGTCAAGAAAACAATAAAATTGTTGACCCGCAAGTCGCTCCAACATCTGATCGATAAATGGGAGAGGGAAGTGGTCTTTTCGGGTGGCGTTATTTAATTTTCTGTAATCAATGCACACCCGCCAACCCGTGACCGTATGCGATGGAATGAGTTCCTTTTTCTCATTCATGACCACTATCATTCCCCCTTTCTTGGGAACAATCAGATATCGGGTAAATGAGACCAGCTTCCAACAGCTTGAGCACCTCTTTCTTAACGACCTCCTGCATATTGGGGTTGAGGCGTCGCTGAGGCTGCACTACAGGCTTAAAACATCCTCAATGTGGATTCGATGAGTACAGAAGGTAGGGCTAATTCCCTTGATATCAGACAATTTCCAAGCGATGGCCTCCTTATTCTCTTTAAGATCCTCTATCAATCGCTCCTTCTCATCCGTCGATAATTTCGACGGAATTATGACGGGTAAATTCGAATTGTCACCTACGAACGCATAATCTAAGTGGGAGGGTAGGACCTTAAGCTCTATGGGGGCCGGAGTATTTAGAGGGTTATTCTCACTTGCTACACTAACCTTACAAAAATCTAAGGTCTCGGGAACCATAGTGGGTCATCCTCTATATCATCACTATCGCTCTCCTCTGCTACTACGCTCTCATTCACTAGGTCGGCTTCGCTAATATACTCGATACACTGATCAACGCACGACATGAATGAATTTAGGAAATAGACGGAGTGACATGGGCCACTATCGCTATCGCCACCGCTTGGGTGTTGCATCGACCTAACGATTTCGAAAGTGATGTTCTCATCCCCGACACGAAGTGTGATTTTGCCATCATGAACATCAATAATCGCTTTCGCGGTGCGAAGGAATGGACGACCTAGGATGATGGGCACCTTCTCGTCTGCCTCCATATCTAAGATGACGAAATCCACAGGGAAAACAAATTTATCAACCTTAACTAACAAGTTCTTTATAATTCCTCGCGGATACTTAACAGACATATCAGCTAGAGACAGTGACATACGAGTAGGAGTAAGATCCCATAGACCTAATTTCTCATAAAGTGAGAAGGGCATCAGATTGATGCTAGACCTAGATGGGCTAAGGCATGAGCTGGAGCGATGGAACCACCGAATAAGCATGGAATAGTAAAGATACCCGGATCAGCAAGTTTTTCAAGTAATTTATTCAGAACTATGGCGGAGCACCCTCCAGTCAACGGAACATTTGAAAGCTCCCCCAGCCTATCTTTTCGTTTAAGAAGATCCTTCAAAAAGCTTAGCATATTTAGGCATATGCTGGATGGCCTCAATGAACGGGAGATTTATTTTCAGCTGAGTAAACATATCAAGGAAATTCCTGAATTCCTTAACATATTTTTGTTGTTTAAGACGGGCTGGGTAGGGTAGGCGTGAAGGATCTACATATGGTGATGGCCTAACCTCTACCGGTTTCTTCTCTCCCTTACTCTCGACTGAAGGTCCACTGTTTGGTGCGGTACTTGCTGGGTATAGCCTAATTTCAACCCTAGGTGGAGCCTCCATTACTATCTCCTCATCTACCTCCTTATCCTGCTCCTCTAATTCTACCCCCTCTCTAACCACCTCTTTTAAACTCCTACCGCTACGTGTGGTTATCGCTTTCGCATGTTGGTTCGCCGGGTTAGGTTGAGTGTTACCCGAGAACTGACCGTGTGGCTACTCTTACAGCTGCTTAGCGATACTACCTACTGACCTCTGAAGATTTAAGAGTGCGGAATGTTGATTTTTCAGGAGAAGATCGTGTTCCGCTAGATTTTTCTGGGTAGTTTGATCCTTAACCACTAATTGAGACAACAACTCCTCAATCCTATCTAAACTGCCCCCCGAACCTCCACTCCTATTCTGACCCTCTTGATTCGAACCCCCACCACTAAACTGACCTGTATGCCCTGAACCTCCACTAGAGTAGTGACCCTGCCCCCTGTTTTGATATGAACCTGACTGGAAACCAGGGGGGTTACCAGAAGATCGGAAGTTATTATTATTACGCCAGTTAGGGTTATAATTTGAGTTGTTGTTATTACTAAAAGGGTTCGTTGGACCTCTACTCTGACCTGTAATGAACTCTACATGCTCAACGTGAGCGTAGGACACTCTATCGTATTATGACCCCCTCGACACACCTGACACCTATCTCATCCTGAGTCTCCTTAGTGACCTCTCTCGTTTAAAGCTATCTAATGTAACCGCTAGCGTAGTTTCCAAGCTAACTTGGTGTAGACCTCGGTTAACCGGGATGGTACGAGAAACAGGAATTGAATTCCTGCCGGCAATGTTGTAGTCTATGTCCGAATGTGCGAAGCTTTCGAAAAGGTCATTACACTCAGTAACCGTTTTTTTTCCATTAGGTGTCCACCAGCAGATGTGTCAAATCGAGCTCGGGTCTCAGGAGTGAGACCGTTGTAGAATTTCTCTATAAGTGCCCAATCAGACTTACCGTGTTGAGAGCAACGGGACACTAAGGTTTGGAAACGCTCCCATGCTAAATGATAAGGTTCGTCGGGTTCCATTCGGAATGAATGGAATCGATCACGAAGGCGAGGTGGAAAGTAGGAAAGCATCTCGTAGGGCGGCCCAAGTAGTGAAGGTATCGGGTGGTTGAGAGTCAAGCCAGATGGCGGCTCGACCTCCAAGAGAAAATGGAAAGACTTGAAGGAAACGGGCATCGTTGCCCGCACCTTCCATATTGAAAGTGTGACAAAGGCGGGTGAGGCGGTTAATATGGGCAGACGCATCCTCGTCATCACCACCGTGGAATTGGCAAGAATTGGTTATAGCGGTCATGATGTAAGATGAGATTTGCCAGGCTTTACCGTTATTCATAGGATGGAGAGTGATGGGCGAGTTCACACCGGTGAAACCGGTGGTGGCCTGTTGGTAAACGGTTTGGTTATTGGCCATCTGGAAATTGGGTGGTGAACTTGCGTTTCTATGGACTACACAGGGCGATGGGGAACCGGGGGGTGAGGGCATTGGTGTAAAGTCAAATTTGGGCAGTATAAAAGGGCGGGACGAACTGGAAAAAGAAGACGAAGAAGTAGTGCAAGAGGAGAAGATGTATCCGTAGGCACTTCGGCGGAGGTCCTTGTGAACGCGTATGGGGCATCCACTAAACCGGAAACAAGACAATTGAAATAATTGATAAAAGACACTTAAAATATTTTGAACGAAAAACAAATACTAAACTAATTAAATTTATTTAGACTCCTACGACTAAAAAAAACTAAAATTGGTAAACACGTATAAACTAATTAAGCCTAAATCGAGTAATCAACGCAATTGCCTACAAGAGAGTCCCTGGCAACGGCGCCAAAAACTTGATATTCTAAAAGTAGTTAATTAAAAGTAATTAAAATTACCCTAATCCTAGACTCAAATTATACTCTAGACTCCTAAATTATACTAAACTACTAACCGGCAAGTGGACCGATCAATTGTAGAATAGTTTAAGTAAATTTGGATTATTGAACCCACGAGACTCTCTAATTACGATGACAACCGAATCTAGACTCGATTAACACACTTATTTATTATTTTTTTTTTGGGGGGGGGGGTCTCTAAATTCTAAATTATTAATTAAACTAAGATTACATAATTAAAGCGAATTAAACTTTGGACTTTTGAGAATTAACTCAAGAATAGCAAACCGGCTACCTAGGTTGGATTTTATATTACTACTTATTTGGTTTAGTAATTAACTAATTATGTTAAATGATAAACCAGGATCTTAAGATACTAAACTCTAAGGTATATCGAACAGGACCCCCGACCCTTCTCGGGAAGACACCTATGATAACCTAAAAGTAGTTTGGGTTTAACAGCTTTAAAGACTTCCTTTTGGTTATCTATTATTTAGTAAAGTGTCTATTTTAGTCAAATACTTCTCAATAATTAACCTAGACCAACAATAACTCTTAGTTTAGTTTAACCGACTCGATTTATGGCAAGTAAATTAGACTCGGGATTTTCTCAAAACCTAAATCTAACAATTTATCTAATCAATTAAGCTAACAAATTATTATTTCTCAATAATTAATTTAGGTATAATGATAAAAATTAATTTTATATTTTATTTAATTGTTTTCCCTGTTTATTGGTCAATTCTACCGAATGTTTTCCCGAACCCGTAAAGACCCGAAAATCAACACAAACCTATTCTAATGAAGACATCCAACTAGATTTATGTAAAACAACTAAGTAATCAAAAACCAATTCAAATCATGCACATACACTAAACCAAATAGTTAAAGTTGTTTACTTTACTAAAAAGATCATTCAAACATAATCAAATTAACACAAGTTCCAACATTTCATAAATCATAAATCCAAACCTAGGTCGCAAATCAAATCTAGCCAAGTAACAAGTTTTAAAAGTAATCAAAACAAATTTAAGAATATAATTCATCAAAGTGAAAACAAAGGAAACTAAAAGTATTAGGATTGTGCAATAAAACCGTGTTTGAATTAGCCTCCAAGCTCTTGCTTTACCTTGATGATTCCAGCAGCTTAGATTCACCTTCTTTAGCCTCCAAGATCCAGAATTTTAGCTTCTAAAGTTCAAAGTTTGTCCAAAGATGTTGCAGTTATAATCAAACTCAAACTTATAAACTCATCTTTCCCTCATCTGATAGATTTTCGAAACTTTCTAGATATCTCACCCTCTCGCCGGCCGCGAGAGGGATTAGTGTGTCGGTCATGCCCCGCGACCGGGTAATGAATCTTTGGATAATTCTTAGCCTCTCGTTGGCCGCGAGAGGTATATGGTGGTGCAGTCGCGGGCCGCCATAGGATGCTTTCCTCTGTTTTTTCAATTCGTTTCCTCTCTCGGGTTCCAACTACGATCCGACTTGGTTCCAATTATCATTTCAGCTCATTTTTCATCCTTTCGGCCACTTTCACGAACCAAGACCTGCAAAACGTATTTGGATCAAAAGTAGATATATTCTTTACAAACTGAAACGAAAACCAACTAAAACTCTACAAACTACACGATAAATGAATGTATTATTCAATACATCAATTGGTCATTTTGCAAACAAGTCATGGCGAAATTTTCTAAATATGTGTGTGTAGATGTGTGATTAATCTGATTATGTGGATTAAAATATTTAGGGAATAATAACCTTCATTAAGTAAGATTAAAAAAAATGAGCCTATTTTCCACAAAGTATTTTAATATTGTTTTTAACGAGTCGGGTGTTACAGTTTAAAATATTATAAGTATGATAATAACTAATTTAGTGAATTAGATAATCTCATGTGTAACATCTGCAAAAAAATGGGCACAGAAAATTCCGACCTGATGTAAACCGGATTCAAATTTGTAACTAATGATAAATGATACTATCCATCTTTATACAACATTTTATCCTAAACAACACTATCTAAACCATCTAAAGTACACCCTAGTCACCTCCCCTTAAACGATACCATAGCGTGAAATATTATTATGAGTATTATTGTATTAGTTATTATTGTTTATCAAGTGATACTTGTTCCAAATAACAACCTTTTAATCCAAGCAATACCACATATCTAAACAAATAACATCACTTCCCAAATAATAACCCAACCCTTGTATCGTAAGCGATAACCTGGAACCACACAATCCTAAACCCAATTGACACTCCTACCCAACAAGGTTAAATTCCAAATGATAACCCCAAACCCCCCATTTACCATTTCCAAACAACAAGCCTAAAGGCCAAACGATATGCGATATCATTTGAGCTTTAAAACCAAACGACACCACCTTTGTTTTCCAAACGGCTTGTAACTGTGTATTTTCTTCTTCCCCAAGTCGCGATATCGGATTTAAATCCAGTTGTTCTATGCGTTATAAACATTCCAATTTACCCTATTTAATTAGGCCTAATATAGAATACTAATGCACACCTATAACCCGTTCCAATTCATTCCTATTTTTGTATAATTTGTAATCTAATAAATCTCCATTAAAGATACAAAAATATCAAACTTTTTATAACAAAAATTCAGCCATCTTAACACCGCCTACTGATTCTAAACGACATCTCCACCTCTCTCATGCAAACCCTCACTCTCAATTCATGCAAACAACCTCTACAACTCGCGGATTCAAGGCACATGATTTCTAAGGTTTGGAAGTTCATCTCGCGATTTCTCATTCGATTCTCAATCAATTAAGGTAGTTCATGATCCTAATTTGTTTAGTTTTCCATGATCTACAAAACCCCCTCTATCCATTCCTGTGATAGAGAGCTTCTAAATTCGTATTTAATTTTTTGTATTTTAGGGTTCCTAAGTTATAGATTTGGGGCTTTTTGATCTTAGGAGTGTGGTTTAATGAATTGATGTTAGTTTATTGATCTTTATCATGTTAGAATAGGTTGTATAATTATTGAGAATTTTTAGGCAACTTTTGATAATATTGTAATTTTAACCAATATATATATATATATATCATAGAAATTATATAATAATATGAAAATCATCAAAAGGAAATTTTATAAATAATATCTGATTTTTCCAGAAAATATAGAAGTTAAGGAATTTTTATAATGAATTCCATGTTTTCTCAATACATTATTTAACAGAAAGGTTCTACTAAACTATGGTATCAACTAAGCCTTTTTATAAGATAATGATCTTTAAATAAAATATGATAAAAATCTGATTTATAAAATCCATAAATTAATTCTAATTAACTTATCAAAATATACCATTCCCAACATATAATAACATACTAAATTGTTATTTTTATAATTAATTGCATTTATTATTATAGACTAATAAATATTAATTTATTTTCATACTTGTTATTATTTTACATTAGGTTATACAAAAGTCACTAAATATTAGGAGTTAATTTTATGGTAGTTATTTAGTATGTTTGGTTATTTTATAATATGGGTGATCTTTATCTTTGGAGTTTTCTCTTCATTTTCCGTGCAGTATTATCAAGGATCACAAAACTCAAACAGTGAGTAGATCTCTAATCCCCTTTTTACAATTAAACCTATGGGGTGTATCATGTGTCGCAAATTTCATTTAACTCAACAATCAAAGTATGCAAGTTCATGGTTTGGTTTATGTGTTACTTGGTTTGTTTGTTTCATTTAAGTACAATGGTTACTCATTTTACAAGTGCCTAATTATTCTTAGGCACTTATCATAGTTGACTTATCCTTAGGGCATGGGATGTTGGTATCGCCTCATTACTCTCATGCTGACATTTCCTCGTGGTTTGGGATGTTCGCCATCACATACTTCCCGACTATGGGATGTGGCCATGTGGGTATCGCCTCATTATTCTTAGGTTGATCCTTTCCTCAAGACTATGAGATAATCATGGGTTACACTATCTTTGTTGTTTGTTTATCGCATGTGAATAGTGATGATTGAAAGTGGTGACTGTCTATTGTACGTATTACCTTATTAACACGTGTTTTACATGTTAACATTTTCTTTATAAGATAAATGAACTATTTATTAAAAAATAGATTTACCCACCAACTTATGTTGACCCAAAAAATATTTTACACATGATACAGGAAATCAGGATGATGAAGACATGTAGGAAATGCCTTAGTCGAATAAAATAACTTATTTTATGAGTTATGTTTTTGGATTGATGTATTGGATTTTATTTGATATGTGACATTTTTAATTTGGATATGAAGAAATATTTCAACTTTAATAGTTGGCATGAGTTATGAACAATCATCTCGTTTCAACTGATAATCCACCATAAGTTTGGGTGTGACATCATATGTATTAAATAATTTATTAATTAAGAGAAGTTTATTAAATATAAGTAAATTAACAACTATTATATAGAACATTTGTACCATACAGTTTAAATGTTGGAACATGTGTCTTATTAAAATTATGAAATTACATCTCTATTACAACGAGATGATTTATATAGTAATTTAAATTAAATATCCAAACCTTATATATGACGGATGTGTTTAATCTATATGTACAAAATACAATATCTAAGAATGTTACTATTTGAAAATTGTTTTATCCTACTCCATAGATTATAACAACAGATACAATGTTTGTTGTTACAATGTTTAGCACATCAACAAACTATGTTTGTAATCTTTCTTATCATAATTAATTGAATTACATATACTTTTGTATCACCTCTAATCAAATAAATATAATTCTTCTTTGTATCTTTGTACGAATACGATTATTTATAGTGTTTGAAAAATCAGGATTAAATGACGACTAGCCGACGATTAATCGCTAGTCGGCCGGTAACTGATTAATTTTTAAGTAATTGGTGAATTAATCGTTAGTTGGCCCTAATCGGGGCTAGTCGGCCCATCGGTCCTAGTCGGCTGGAAATAGGAGATTTCGCAAGATTCTGGTCAGATTCCGACCAAACTACTGCCAAAACTTGTAAATTCTGACGATTAATCTTGGATAGTTAAAAAATAGGTAAAAGTGAGGTTAAAACATGTCTACTTAAAAATTACATTTAAAATTGTGTATAAAACTAAAATCACTATAAAAATCCCAATCCGATTAATCGCTAGTCGGTACCCTAGTGACCGACCAGCGACTAGCATTCTTAAACCATGATTATTTATACTTATATATAATTGATTACATAGTAATATTAATAAATTTGAAGTTTATGTTTATCTAAAACGACTTTTATATAATAATTGTAAAGAATAAAATTAAAAAGAACATTTGTAATTGATTTGCTATGATAATATGTTTCTTTTTCGTTAAGTAATTTATATTTTAGATTCTATATCATTCTCTTTCTATTAATGCATATGTTTTAATATGAGTAGACGAGCTCAAGTAATTGGACGAATATTACTTATTATCAAACCCGTCTCACCCTATAAATTTTTTTAAAACAAATCTCACACCCAAGACTCTAGTTTTCTCATTTAGTTACGGTTCATTTTATTTCCCACGATAACAAAACTCCACGTGTACGGTGAAGATCACACTGGTAAATTTACAATAGGATTTGGGTTAATGCATTTGGAGCCTTGACACTTATGGATAAGGTTGGCATCTCGGTAATATTTGTCATTAACACTCTTCTACAATCTCTATAAATACCCGCTTCTTTTTTACCTTTTGATTATCTATGTTCACAACTCTTTTCCATCTCATCACATGTAAATTGTAAATTGACGAAAAAATGTTTGTGCCAGTGCCGTTGACTGATCCGACGACTCAACTATGTTTAGAGCCGGGATTCCGGTTTAACCCCACTGATGAGGAGCTTATAGTGCAGTACTTGTATCCAAAAGTCCCTGGTGACAAATTTCGGCTTCTAGTAATCGCAGATGTTGATCTGTATAAGTATGATCCATGGGAGTTACCGAGTAAATGTTTTGACTCTCCATTTCATTTGTATTTGTTGCATTTTGACTTTCCTGATTGACTGTGAAATTGGTTGATTGTTGGTAGGTAAGGCGATGTTTGGCGAGAAGGAATGGTACTTTTTTAGCCTGAGAGATCGAAAGTACCTGAACGGGACTAAACCTAATCGAGTTGTGAGGTCTGGTTATTGGAAGGCCACCGGAACCGATAAGGTGATCATGTCGGGAACCGAAAGGTCGGCGTTAAGAAGTCATTGGTGTTCTATGTTGGTAAAACTCCGAAAGGGTCCAAAACCAACTGGATCATGCATGAATTCCGGTTATCTAAGTCTTCGACAAAGGATAACACTGGCTCTAGGGTACGTGAAGCTGACGGTATTTGTAGAGTGGGCCTAGAGCGAATTCTAAAATCAATGTGATTTTATATAAATATTTTCTAAAAGAATTGTTTATTTCAAGATTGTGACATATAAAACATGATGACACGCATTTATTGTTCATCATTAATTAGTTTTTACAGTCAAGCTCAAGCTGCCTCTCACTATTGTGTTTTGTTTTCCCAGTTGGATGATTGGGCGCTTTGCCGGATCTACAAGAAAAAATCAAGCATTGAGACGATGATTTCTGGTGGTCCTAGCACCAAACAGAGCCATGATTCTTGGCAATGTCATCGTCGTCGTCCCCGTTTGACAAGATCCTTAATTCACATCCGGATGACAAGTTTTTGAACTTTCCAACCAACCAATGTATGAAGACATTTAGCAAAGAAGATCAGAAAATAGAAATTCAGAAATTCGTTTCTGAGAATGAAGATTGGTTGAGTGTAGGTGCATTCACTTATTATGATCTGATCAACAATAACAACCTGTCGAATTCGTCTTTTGTTGATTCGACGTTCAACATCCAGATGGAGTATTTAAGTCGCCGGAGTCGTTGGGTGATGAAGTTCAAACCGGAATCCGAAGCCAGAGAATGGAAAACTCTAGCTATCTGACTTCACCAAGTTTTTCAATGTAACATGTCCGTTTTCTATCCGGTACCCAACCGATCAGAGCAGCTAGGGTTATAGACCGTGAATGTTAGGAGTTTGGTTGGATATATATGTGTGTATGTGGGGCGTGTATGTATACACAAACATATTGTTTGGGTTAGGATGTGTGGTACATTGTGGATAGTCGAGAGTACAATCTTTGTGTTTTTTTTTTTCTGTTTCTATATATAATGGTGGATATTTTGGTGTGATTTTTATTTTATAATCATGTCGAAATTAAGATCATATAATTAAAATCTGATTAAAGCTAACCAATGTGAAAAAGCCAAATGGTTTGAACAGGTACGTGATGGATCTCTATATGGCGATGATAAAACTGAATAAACTAATATAGTATATAACTTTGACAAACATATCACCTAATATTTATAGTTGTGAAGAACCTAAAAAATAACAAGAAGCTAATATTCAAACTCGATTATTGAGATGAACTTGAGATCAAGTTGGTTGATTAAATTCTGAATAATTAATGTTTAGCATCTAAGATTATAAACATGAATCCTCAATATACCCATAATAAAACACACAACCCTAAAGATTAGTGATTAGTTAAGTATAGGATGGGATAAAACTTAGAATGAGGATAGTATTATAATATAACCGAGAATAAAGCATAATATTACAATCCATACATGTCATTAAGCATACCAAATTCGTACTATCTTGCATCGTATTAAGAGCATCTCTTGTGACTTTATTGATAATCTTATGTGTTTACAAACACATGTTAAACTTGTCAAACTTTTATAATCTCATTCCATTGGTGGATTTATATAATATTTACATCTTAGTAAAATGTGTATCAAATCCGGTGAAAGTCGTGACACTTGTGTATTCATCATCCCTCGGAGAAATTTGAGTTTTTATTTTCTTTAATAATTTTGTATTAATGCAAATGAGATTTTAATAATCTAAGTATTTGTCCATTGCTCAATAATAAAACATACTCGTAATGTAATTAAAGAAACTTCTAATTTACACTTTTGTAAGGGCAATACAACTATAACCGAAAACAATTTATCTTTGTCCTTAACGAACAATTTATAATGTTTTATCCTAATCAAATGGTGCATATTATTTGAAATGACATAAGTAATATTGCATTAGAGTTTGGTGCATATTATTTTGAAATGACATAAGTAATATTGCATTAGAGTTAAGACTTCTTTTAATAACAAAAGTAAAAATCATGAGTGCCATTAGTTAAATTGACATGTATTATTTGTGGCTTATGGGTTGTTTTTTATCATTAAAATCCAGTTACCATGTATAATACATTATATATGATATAAAGAAGAGAATACGAAATAGCATTTACAACATCATCTAATGCATGTTTTATAAGTTCATCAAAAAATTTATCCTTTATTTTTATTTCGTCATTTAGTTTAAACTTTTTCATTTTACAACACATGTAGTTTAACTATTGTATTTTTTTTCTTTTACTTTAGCTAAATTACTTTTCTACCTCTAAATAGTTTTTTTAACGAACACATTAATACCGTTTTAGACATATTTTAATTTTTTTCTTTGTTATAATGAGTGTGGCAAATGCTTTCTTTTTTAATATGTTTTAACGAACATGCCAATACTCTTTTTAACATATTTTTTAACATTTTTTTCTTTGCTATAAGCAATGCATTGAAACCGACCAAGTTTCTATCGTTCTCTTTTTTGGTTTACCTTATTTTTACCTTTGTTATTTACTATATAGTTTTACTTTTGTTATTATTTTGATGTTTAGAGCCGAGTTACGACCAAATTGCATAACCCATTAATATACATTTTAATTAATGTTACAAATTTATTTATTGGTTGGCATAATATACGTTGGAATTTTAACTGTGTCCCTATACAACACATGAATAACTACGACCCTAGTAATTTTAAAAGTACAATTTTAATTCATTTTCCTAGAAAGTATTATTATTTTTCTTTAACTACTTTATTATTCACTTTTCTAATCCCAGATATAACATTCTTTTTAGAGTAAATCATGTAGATCACACTTATGGTTGCTTGGATTTTTGAAATTGGTCCTACGTTCATTATTACAAAAAATGAACACTCATCACAATGCTTCTCACAAATTCATTTATTACGGAGTTATCTCTTTCTTAATCGACATTGCATTTTAAAAATCACATCTATCACATACTTCTTGTATAAAGGTATTTTTGTCTTTTCATCTCTTTTACCCCTCTCTCTTTTATGAGGGATGTCTTACATCTTATTCACTCTCTCTATATTAGAGATAACAACTACAACATACCACATTTGAGCTTCTATAAAAGAGAAAAAAATTATAAAAAACTAAAATGACCTTAAATCTTACTCACAAATAAATAAAATTTAGAGAGATATTTTTAGTTAAAATTATACTAAGTGAAGATTAAGACTGGGATATGAATGCTCTAAGGGCACTTGCATGCCATTATCTATCTCTATCAATATTAATTAACTATCTATCTATATTAATTAAACTGAAAACACCATTAATTATATATATATATATATATATATATATATATATATTATATAAATTCTCACTATCCCATTTTCTATATCTATCTATATCTTATTCATAAATATACTTTTTTTCTATACAAAAATTTTTAAAGAGTGATGAATTGTTAATATAGAGTTACTCTTACTATCTACAGTATATTTTAGAGATTGAGATTAAATGAAGAAAGAGATGCAAAAGTTAAACAAATAGTAAAAGATATTTTTTCCTTTCAGAGATGAAGAGTTATATAGAGTGTAAGATGCGAATGCACTAAGATATGTATGCACAAATTGTTACAAATTTTTGTAGTGTACTTGGATATTAATTTAGTGAAATTATTATTTAGTAAAATTATAATTATTAATTAAACTTTTCATATGGTGAGTTAAAAATTAAACTCTTAAGTAGAGTTTTTATGTCAATTTATTTGTTATTATTAAAGTTTATGTCTCTAATAAAATAATTAATTAAGTGAGACTTTTTACTTATTCTTAACTCTTATAAAAATAGTAGGCTATGTGCCTCATTTTGAGATAGAGAAATGCTAGAAAAATACAATGGAAGTAATGCAAGAAAACACATGAATTCATGGAGAGTTCTTGGAAAAGAAGAGATACTTGAATATCCATGTGTTGGGTACTTAGAGAGATAAGCTTTCTCTGCTCAATTTCATCTCCTTCATATCATTATTTTTCCACAAGTTCTAACACTATAATTTTATCCGGTGTAACCTTGGGCGCTGGCCATTTCCGGCATACAGACTGCTCCGGCTATTGTACCCCAGGAGACAGACGCGTTATCTTTAGTAGAGGCGCGGAATCTGTTTTAAGGGAAGCGTGTTGAACACGTGCCTCAGCCACAACCGTCAACACTTGTTTTGTTCATTTAGTAGGAAATTATTGTATAAGAAGATGTGGTTCAATACCTCGTTGAAGCCCACACAACGGACCATACAAGAAGACACAATTAAGGCTCTTGTCGAAGACAACGATTTGAATTGATTTATTTAAATACATTGTATTTCATATTTAATTTTGTATGATTTGTACACGGTACGAGTACTACAATTTCCAAAATTATGTAAAGAGAGTATCTTTACAATTTTTATATTTATTTTATAATTTTTATTATAAAATTGTGACTCATGTCCTACAAACTTAAAACAAATTTTGGAGATTGTTGCTAAAATCTTAAAACCTTATTTATAAGGATTTTGGGTTTACGAAATGACTTATAATAAGAAAAAATAGTATTAGAGATTATGATCTTATAAATATTTTTTTGGAAAATATGTATGTAGTACAACTTGTTTTGTTTGGATTTATGGATTGAGTTATAATCTTAAATCCTATACGTGGTACAAAACGAATAGTTGGTTCAATCGTTTGGTTTTGAAACGATTATGGAATCGTTAATTTTTTCTAACCTTTGTGTTAGAACGGGTTTATCAGTGTAAACCATATGTTTTTTTGTAAACGTTAAATTTCTCTAACTTGTGTGTTAGACCGAATTATGGGTGTAACCATACGTTTTTTGTAACGCTAAATTCTCTTGAGTAGAATTTTCATGTCTTTAAATAAGAGTTTTATGTTACTTGATTAGCCTTTATGTCTCTAATTAAGTTCTATTTAAGGTAGACTCTTCATCCACCCATGATTTATATGAACAAATAAGCCTTATAGTGATTTTTTTAATCTTTATTTGTTGATAAACTTTTGCGTCTGTCGCTTGTTCTTAGTTACGTCTGTAATTGTACGGTCTTTGTTTACTGTGTCCGTATAGTTTGGTCGTGTCGACCAAATCAAGATATCATCCTATCTTGGTTTAGAACAACGATTAGTTTGTTTGTGTAAAACAGTTGCATGTGTGCATACTGTTAAGTCTTGTGTACGTCATGTCTGTGACACGATCTCCAAAGAAGAATTCGGTGCGAGTGGAATACTTCGTACGAGCAATATGAGTCACCTACCATTCGTACGAATAAGTCCATCTAAACAAGCATCATGCTTTTTCGTACGAGCTAGTTGATGTTCGTACAACCAGCTTGTTCGTACGAGTATCTTTGGACTATGTTCTTCGTGTCTTTTAGTGTTTCGTGTGACCAGCAACATACTTCGTACTATTGCTAGGTATGGACACTATATAAGCAGACATGCACTTCTCAGTGTAAGTAGAGACCTGGTTGTTGAGATGAGAGATACTAGAGCTATACTAGAGAGAGAGACACAAGAGCACAGAGTGTGTTGCATGAGAGTGTATGAACATTGTTTGTATGTGTTTGTATCAGTTCTCTTCAGTTAATCAAGATATTAAATCTTTGGTTATCATGTTTTTTACTTTGTTTTGGTTTGCATACTTACGAGGATTCCGCACTCGTATTTGTGTTGTATAAACAGGGAAGTAGGTTAATCTTGATCCTCCAAGTAGACCTACAAGGGTATCAGAGCTTTGGCTCTCTTCCTTGTTTGAAAATCAAGCTTAGTATAGTGTCTAAGCTAGTTTTGAGGGTTTCTTGAAGTGTTCTTGAACTTTCAGCAGAAAACTTAAGTTTTTGAAAGATAACAAACCTAAAACTTAGTTAAAATTTGTTGTACCCAGAAAATTTTCATTAAAACCTTGTTAGAACACATGGAGACATGTTAAAATATGGTTTTCTTAAAAATTTTCGATTGTTCAAGTTGAACACATTTGCAGGAGAAACTTACCGGAAAAACTCACCGGAATATTGTTGTAGGGTTGACCAAATCTCTGACATTCTGGACTTGATGTTAAAACCGGTATAGAATGTTTGTCTTTTTAACCAAATTTGTGTAGACAACAACCACTTTCGAAAACCAGTCTGTGCTAGAAAAGGAAATGTTTTCCCAACCAGCCCTGCAAAAAGATTACTCTGTGAATAAAAATTTGTGCGAATAACCCATCCGCACGAAGAACTAGATTGTCCGTACGAAAGGCCAGTCATCTGCACGAAGAATCTAGCTCGCACGAAAGACTTAGTTGTTCGCAAGAAGTAGTCCTTCGTACGAAACACTTAGTTCGTACAAGAACATATCATTCGTACGAAATAGTGATTCATACGAAGAACAACTCAGTCTGTTTTTCGTGTTTCGGTTTTTCAAACCTTGTGATTTTTCAAACCTTGTGATTTCTCAAATTGTGAATTTTTAAAAGGGATACTGTTATTTTCAAAAATTAAACTTTAAACCTTTTAATTTTCATAATCAAGAAAAACATAATGAGTACTAATCTGTGGGATTGGAGTAGTAGTTCGAGCACAAATCAAGACTCTTCATAAAGCTCCGCAACCTCATGGTAAAATCATTGATGCCTCAACATACAGCCATGATTACTGCAAATCAATGGGTGTGTGTCGCAAACCAGAAACAAAGCCTTCGGACTCTTTAGATGAGTGAGAGTGAAACTGGGAGTAGTAACCGTCCACCTAAACTGAACCATATGAACGATTATCCGTCCTGGAAAAGTCATTTCCACACATATGTTCTCGGACAGAACACAGAATTATGGACATGTTTTACTACACCCTATAAAGAATCACTCGAAGAGGCAGGTTCAAATCCAACCTCCTTAGCCAATCTAAATGAAGGCGATAAAAGGCTTACGATCTAGAGAAAAAGGCGTTTGCTATCCTAACACAAGCACTTCATAAAGATATTTACCATCAGTTTGTGTACTGTACGACCATGAAAAATCTGTGGGATACCCTTGAAGCAAGAGGAGAGGGTAATGCTGCAACCAGAAAAATTCGGCATGATCTGCTAAAGGAGTTTGAAGGTTTCATGTTCATGGAAAATGAAACTCTGAATGATATGACAACACGTTTCTACCATTTTCTTAGCAAAATGTACTCGTACAAAGTGTTAGCATCTCCACAAGAAATCATGATGCGCTTTGCTGACGCATTACCGCCAAAATGGGGTCAATTTATTGACTTATTAAAACATACAGGTGTTCTGGATTCCATCAGTATTTATGAATGTGTGCAGAAATTGGAGAACAAAAATGAAGAAGAACTTCGAAAGGCACAAAGAATTACTTTTCCACAAAACCCTGAGATGTACTTTCGAGGTATTAATACAGGTATTAGTGCAAGTCAGCAACCAAAGCTTCAAACCGCGTTTGTGTCAAATGTGAATCCCTTTCTACCACAACCTGTTCAATCAAACCAGTCTGCAAGCTCAAGTACTCAAGTCTATGGACAAGTATTTGATCCGAAAGCCTTTCTAAAACAACCACGAGATCTTGCACCTCAAGTTCCACAACAAGCCTCTCAACAAGCATTCTATGGAAACAACAATCAACCTGCAAACCCCAATACAGTCAGACTGACCATCACATCTTTCCAAGGTCAGCATAGAAGTTTCTCAGGAACATATGGAACTTCTAAATACCATGGTTAGTGCCTATTATGGATTAGTGGCCGGTCAAACTGGAAACATCAATTTGACTAATGAAGACTACCAACAAATAGACAGAGATGAGATGGAGCTAATGGATATCAAGTGGGCGTTTGCAAGTGTGGTAAAAAGAGCTAAGGATTATATGAGCAGAACAGGAAGAAGCAGTTTGGAAAGCAAGAAAGATACAAAATATGGTTTTGATAAAAACTGTTGTTACTTGCTTCAACTGTGGTGAAAGAGGTCACTTCAAACGTGAGTGCAACGAGACCCAGCAAACAAGGAAATCACAACCCCTTCCGAAATCAATCACAACCATCCAACACAGCTCAAGTTAAGAATGATCGAAGAATTGTAGTTGTTAATAACCAAATAACACCAACCAGTCAGGACCTTCAAACAACACAAACAGAGCTTTAGTAGTACAGGAAAATTAAGCATGCGATTAGTCAGTGCAACTAGGAAATGAGAATCACAGAGGAACTGCGTGTTATGCCAAGATCATCAATCGAATTAAACATGTTAACACATTGATAGTTCAGATGATGATGATACTTTGGGGTATAATGGTGGTTCTGATGAAGAATATTCAAGTTCAGGTGGTTATGAATCTGATTCAGATATCAGAGAAGGAAGTGATGCTGAGGTCAGAAAGTTGCTGAAAGAAGAAGAAAGGCTGAAAGGTAAAAAGGCGGGTTTGATGATAAAGGCAGAAGTTGCATCAAAGGAAACAGAACAATTCTTTACAAATAGTGCAACCTTTCCTCATCATACTTCCTTCATGGCGAATGTTTCCTGTTCGACAAGTCAGGTAAATTCCGACTCTCCTAAAGTTTGCAATGATTATGCTGAATTAAAATTAAAATTTGAAACAATTAACAGTCATAATCAAAACTTAGTTGTTGAACTGTCAAAATGCAAAGAGGCGAACTTGGCTTTAACTCGAAACGAAAAAGAATTCAAATCTTGATAGAAACCCTTAAGAAAAGCGTTTCTGAATTAACAAAGACAGTTTTGAACAAACAAACAGGAATTCATAACTACATTAATCTCCTTGAGGAAACAAAGAAAGAGTTAGCCATCGCCAAATGCGATGATCAAGCTAAAATTGGAAAGTTATTCTAACTCCCTGTATGTGCTTGATCATATCATTGACGTTCAAAATTAAAAAGGAGATGTCAAATGCATTGGGTATAAGTTGTGCCCACCTCCATTGAAACACAACTATACCAAATTTCCTAATGAAGAGGAAAGGCCACGCTTTGAACCCTCGGTACCTCTTAATCCTGATGAATTCGCACAGGATTAGGGTTCAAGCTAGACAATTCCTCAGTTGAATCAAGAAAATCCGAGAACTCATCATCAGTTGTTGATCAAAATCCCTCTACTTCAGAGGAGGATGATTCGTCAGATGATGAGTCCGAGAAAAATGATTAAGATCAATCTCTTGATGAGGAAAAAGGGATAGAAATGTCTGCTACTCCCAGTGTAAAAATTGTTGAAAATCAAGAGAATGATCCTAAGAAATCTATCAAGACAAAAGTGTCCACAGATGAATATGATAATGTGTTGTATACTTTGGTTGGAGATAAGAAAATTTATTCTAACAAAGACTTTCCGATCAAAAATGTAAATCCAACCTATATTGATCAAGTTTTTGAAAAGACAACAACCAAATTTTTGGAGAAGAAAAACCCAATCAAGTCACAACTATTATCAAGTTCAAAAGAAAAACACCAAGAGAAGCGAGTTGAAAAGCCTAAAGTACCACAACACAAAGGTTTAGACAAAAGACACTCGCTACAAGAAAAAGTTTAAGAATGTTAAATTTGTAAGTTCTACGGGTACTGGTAAAGTCGAGACTTTTGAAGGCATGTCTAATATAGATTTTGTAAACAAAGTCAAGATTTTAAAACGTAACAATGAAAACAATTACCCCAACATACAAATGGGTGTGATGAAAATGAACCCAGTACCTCAAGACCCACAAGTTCAACATCAAGTCATGAAACACGATCTCCTAAATTTGTTAAAGGAGAACATGTTTCAAATCTAGTAAATATATAGTTTACTCTTATCTATTACTGGTTAATTTTAGTTTAGTTTACTTTGTTGTTTAATTAAGTTCTTTTTGAATTAGCCAAAGTTGAAGCTCAAAAGTTTTCTACCAAGATACGCCCTAAAAACCATTCGCTTTGATATCATAACTTCAAAAAAGTACTTTCTTACAACGGGTAAACTCATCTCACAAGAACAAAATCTGTTTTAACAAGCACTTTTCCTAACTTAACTTGTGATTAGTGTGGATCTGTGCAAAGTTCTAAACAGGTCAGCGAAAAACCTAAGGTCCTCGAAGAACTGAAAGTCCAGTTTTGAAAAACCTGGACTCGTACGAATCATATCATTCATACGAACCAGTGTGCTTCCTACGAATGACCTTTGGGTCTGGTATGTTTTGGAGCTCTTCGTACGAACTAAGGTTGTTTCGCAAGAGTGTCTTGATGTGGTATAAAAGGTGATGAAGTTCTTTAGTAGAACCTCACTTCACCTTCCTCACGTCTTCTTTTCACCTCTCCTTAAGTTGATTTTGATTTCTTTAAGGTATACTTGACAATGTTGGCATACTTTGTAGTTGAACAACTTAAACATTATCTGACCATGTGACTTTGACTGACTTGAACAACAAAATTTAAGCGAAGAATTATTTTAACCGAAAAACAAGTAACTTCTCTTGAAGTTGTTTGTACGAACTAGATTCGTACGAATGAAACACCATTCGCACGAATGAAACTTCATTCGTACGACTCTGCTATTCATACGAATGAAACATTTGTTTGACTTAATCAAGAGTTTTTGTGAAAATAAGATGTTCTTCGTACAAATAAATTGTTATTCTATGAGTCAGTAGTTCTTTGTTCAGGGAATATATACATACAAAAAGTTCGGAATAAAATTTTTTGCGTATATTCCTTAATGAATTTGTGTTCTTATCCTAGTTGTTGTATGTGTACATAATGGAACAAAAGGAACATAAAAAAACCTGCAACAAAGAGAACTGACAAGTGAAAAGTGGAAATTATGTCTGAACCAAGACATAACATGGTGGCCTACTTGGATCCGAGAGATAAATTTGCTGAGTACAACGGTATAATGAAGTTTTTGCGCGACTCAAGGATACATTATGCTATCACGCACAAGACTACAGTATACAAGACGTTGATCAAGGAATTTTGGGATTCAGCTAAAGTTATTGAGGTGAATGGGCAGGAACTTATCCGTGGGAAAGTAAATAACTTGAACGTGGATGTCACTATTGAAACCATCAACTCAGGATTACAGCTTGGTGATGATCGTGAAGCTCCCTTCTAAGTACCATTGAAGTGTCAACGTGGATGTTTCCTAAGAATGAAATGTGTTGGAGATTTTCTCGTGGGACAACTAAACAAAGCATGGTTGCCACTCCGATACAAGTTCTTTCTACATGTTTTAATTCAGTGTTTGAGAAACAGATGAAGTGGTTAAGACATGGTGAATAACGACTTGGTTGGTATGATGATAGCTTTGACATTGAACAAACCGTTTAGTGATTCAAAGTATATTTTTGCTTACATGAAGGAAAACCTAAGAAGAACCGGTTATGGTGGAAACAAGTTTTGGATGTATCCTCGTTTTCTCCAAATGATCTTGAATGTGAAACATCCGAATCTTCCTAAGAACGACAACGATGTTCTAAAAGTTGAAGTTATGATGGAACATTCATTGAAGATCATTAGGGGTGTGGCAGCAAAACGATACAAGGAAAGCACACCTCCTCGTAAGTTGATCGGTTTTCTAGCAAATGATCAATATATTGCACCAGAAAACGACAAGTGGCGCCATGATGATAGTGATTCAGATAATGAAAAACCAACCTTGAAAAATATGATTGAAGATAAGTTTGGTCATGAGAAGAACCGTTATGGTGGAAACAAGTTTTGGATGTATCCTCATTTTCTCCAAATGATCTTGAATGTGAAACATCGAATCTTCCTAAGAACGACAATGATGTTCTAAAAGTTGAAGTTATGATGGAACATTCATTGAAGATCTTTAGGGGTGTGGCAGCAAAACGATACAAGGAAAGCACACCTCCTCGTAAGTTGATCGGTTTTCTAGCAAATGATCAATATATTGCACCAGAAAACACAAGTGGCGCCATGATGATAGTGATTCAGATAATGAAAAACCAACCTTGAAAAAGATGATCGAAGATAAGTTTGGTCATAAAAAGGGAAAGGGTAATGATGATGACGGTGATATTGTTGGTAATGTTGGTGCAAGTGAGCCAGTTGCAGATGTCCATCCTACTGTTACAGCAGAGGAGTCTGAACCTGCAATGATGGAACCACTACAATTTCTGAACCACAACCTTCAAATACCACAGCAGCTGAAACACCTTCAGCTAAAGATATCCAGTTCGATTGCAACCTACTACTTCTTCAGCTCAACAATCCCAGTCTACATCTCATCAACAAAATGCAAAATGAAGCAATCTTTGTTCTCTAAAATGGAAAATGATGAGAAAGTGGATTTTCTGTTCTCTCAGTTGCAAGCTGCAGCAATTCAGATTAATAAGTATTCAGAGTTTATATCTTCAAATGAACACATTTGTCAAACAACAATTGGAGATAAATTCTTTGAAAGAGACTGTTAGAAAACAGGATTCTGAAATTGCCAATTAAGAAAAGAAAATGAGCGACTGAAGACTGCAGATGCTGATAGAGCAAGTCAGCTACAGCAGATTAGGGCAGCTGATAACTCTCGAGGGATTGAGATAAACAAACTGAAAGAACGTAGTGCGGTTGTACAATGATCTGCCGAAACATTAACTGCTAAGCATAACAACTTGAGAGAATGGTATCATTCTCGCAATGCTACACTAGTTGAAGGCTTTAATGGTATTAAAGACGTGTTTGAAATGAGTAGAAAGAGGGTGAACATTCTATGGAATGATAGATGCAAAACGTAGGGGATCAAGCGAAAACATGATCAGGTTAATGAAGACACTGGCAATCCTGATGCTTCGGCCTCATCCTCGACAATCAAAAGTTTCTGCATCAACTCCAGTGGTAAAGTCTAATGCACAGTCAGATCAGACCGATCCAGTTACCTCCAGTGCTACTCAAGAGGAAACATGAAAGGTTTGATGTTTCTGGAAAGTTTTGAAGACCTGATGTTCTATCAATGTTGGATAGCAGATCTTCACGGGGAGTTTGTTGATACTCCAGGCCATTCAGTATTAAGACCAAAGACCAAAGACCAAGCAACAACCAAGGGGGAGTTTGTTGATACACTTTTGTATCTATCGCTTGTTCTTAGTTACGTCTGTAATTGTACGGTCTTTGTTTACAGTGTCTGTATAGTTTGGTCGTGTCGACCAAATCAAGATATCCTCCTATCTTGGTTTAGTACGACGATTAGTTTGTTTGTGTAAAACAGTTGCATTGTGCATACTGTTAAGTCTTGTGTACGTCATGTCTGATGACACGATCTCCAAAGAAGAATTCGGTGCGAGTGGGAATACTTCGTACGAGCAAGATATTGCTCGTAGAGTCACCTACCATTCGTACAAATAAGTCCATCTAAACAAGAATCATGCTTGTTTCGTACGAGCTAGTTGATGCTCGTACGAACCAACTTGTTCGTACGAGTATCTTTGGACTATGTTCTTCGTGTCTTTTGGTGTTTCGTGTGACCAGCAACATACTTCGTATTGTTGCTAGGTATGGACACTATATAAGCAGACATGCACTTCTCAGTGTAAGTAGAGACCTGGTTGTTGAGACGATAGATACTAGAGCTATAAGAGAGAGAGACATAAGAGTACAGAGTGTGTTGCATGAGAGTGTATGAACATTGTTTGTATGTGTTTGTATCAGTTCTCTTCAGTTAATCAAGATATAAGTCTTTGGTTATCTTGTGTTCTTACTTGTTTTGGTTTACATACTTACGAGGATTCCACACTCGTATTTGGGTTGTATAAACAGGGAAGTATGTTAATTCTTAATCCTCTAAGTGGACCTACATTATTTCTACACGAGCGTGTTAGAATTGGGTTCTTTATACAAACGAATATGTTTTATAATGATTTCTGTAATCGTTTATTTCTAACGAGCTTGTTAGAACCTATTGGTATGATAATCGTTATTATAATCATTTATTTCTAACAAATATGTTAGAACATATTTATTGATAAGATTTATAACAATTTTTGTAATTGTTTATTTCTAACAAAAGTGTTTGAAACAGTTTATAAAAAATTGCAAATGGTTTTTGTAATCATTTATCTTCTAATATGCGTGTTAGAAACGGTTCATGAAAAGTGTTTGTTTGGAAGCAATTTTTAGTTTTTTATTTTTAAACATGTGTATTAGAAGATGACTTATTTACATGAACCATATAGTGTGTTTATAACAAGTAGAAATAACATTTAGTGGAAATGTAATACATCTAATGTGTGCGTTAGATTTTTTTTTCCATTTTAACATGAGTGTTAAAAATGTTAGAATACAAATGCTTTCAAATGTTTTATGTAAACATTTTTATATAAGTAATTTGTTATAAAATTTAGTGAATATAAACACGCTAAAGCTTTGCATGGTTTAGAAATAAAAAGTCATACATTCGAAGTTGATGTTTGATTGGCTTCAAGAATTAAATCACCATAAAGTGATGGTGTTGTTGTATGTGATTTATCACTAACTTTAATTTGTGATTTCTAAATCCAAATGGTCATGTTTTACATATATATAAAATGACTTAAATTTTCTAACACGTGTGTTAGAAAATGGGTATCACAAATACAGGTTAGAGATTGTTCATTATATTAGCCATAATGAATGGAAATGTTTTATGTGAACATTTAATTGCCTTTGTGTGCATTAAAAATGATGAGAAATGGTTGATATTATTAATATAGTATATTGCAAAACTAAGGAAACGTTTTAGAGTGATTTTTAAAACAAAGTTTTGCATAGTATTGATAATTCAAATGGTTCGCTACTCTTGCTAGAAGTAGCATATGTGAACAAAGTAACAATCTCGGATATTATTTGGTGGAACGACTTGGTGTTGTTGTGAACAAATTTAGTTGTTCAAGTTCACTACTTAAATGTAGTCTTTGTAACAACTTGGTGTTGTTTTATGTAGAATTGTCCAAGTTTAAAGTTTCAAGATGAAATGAGAAACTTGTACTTACAAGTGCATGGAGTCTTATTGAGAGAGTATCTCAAGACATGTCATGGGACATATCGTTGAGAAGATTTTGGTCAGATCATAAAGTGTTGAAGATAAAGGCACTTTGATATTTGATGCCTATAGATCGTCTATGCTACCGTTAGAATTTCAAAAGTGTTTGGCACTTATGATTTAGTTTTCCAATGTATTTTATTGTGTTGTGTTCAATATCTTGGATGACACATGCAATTTTTTACAAAGAAATAAATCACCAATGTTTATGACGTATAAATTATTTTTGTGGAAAGTAATTATAACGTCACTATACATTATTTAAAAGAATATGGCTTTAAACGGATAGTACATGAAAATATTTGGACATAAACAACTTGAGAGTGTTGCATTGACTAAAAGGCAAAGACGAAACATCAAATGTATAACCCCATTCATGAGATATTAATGAAAGAAGTATTGAGTGTATTGAGATGAAATACACAAAGGAGATTCATGTTGAAATACTTCGTTAGAAATCATTGGAAAAATTCACAAGTTTGAATTCTAACATATGAAAGTAAACGTACTATATGTTATTGCATACCTTCCATAAATCTTGCGAGATTTATATGTAGATGCGTCTACCACTTGAACGTGTAAATTTTACCTTCGTTTGGGAGAGCATCCTAAATATACATATCTCCTAATGAATAACAATAGATGTGTGCAAATCACTTATGGCAAAATTATGAATGTCATGTTGTTGAGTGTGGATCTAGTTGACTCTATCTTCAACATAATAGTGATTGTAAACGAGGAACATTCATCTTGTTGGCAATGAGTGTGTTCACCAAGTGACTTGGATTAAGACTTATGTTTAAGTACTTATGAGTCAATGGTAAAGCGTTGGAGATCAAAGGTAAACAAGTTATGTTCCTTAATTGAATGATAAAATTTAGCTATGTGCTATTACAATAATTTGTGAGACCTTCCTAAATATTGATGTTTTAGGATTATGAATAAGTCTCAATTATTTTGTCTTAACAAGGGATGAATGTTGCAAAGTGATATTTGATATCCTTGGGGCTGTGAAGACTCAGAATGATGCATCTTCTGTTCACATGCTAAAGTATTGTAGTCTAAACCATTCTAGACTAGTACTTGGTTAATTATGGGTCTTGACGGAGACTAATTAACTCTAAACATTCAAATGGTATGAACACAAAAAGAATTTGTTTATAGACAAAGTTGAGGGAGAATTCATTCATTATAAGGAAAAGACATGTAATTTTTGAAGATTTTGTTTGAAAAGCTAATGAGGAGAACTCATTGTCTAGGCTTATTCTAGATGTTAAATGAGAATTATTCTAAAGTGGTGACAAACTTATGACAATGGTCGTCATAATGAAGTTACCAACTTAAATAATTGTGTATAAAGGTCGTCATAAGTGAAGTTACGGAAATGTTGATCAAATGGCAAGAAATGTGGGGGAGGACCCATTTAATAAAAACAACCCTATAAGGGTATCTAGAAATGGTTTTCGTTACTCCATCTGGATGTTATCCAATAACATTTAAATGTGGGGGTGTCTTGCATTTGTACCATAATATTTTGGCAAGAAGGATTTTGTAATCCAATCTAACATTGCAAACAGACGATTAAGTGGAAGACACAAAGGTCATAGTGACATAATGGAGATGTTTTGCCTTAAATTATAAATGTATCATTCTAAGAAAATATTATAACCAGATTCAGGTGGCCACTGAGGTTATAGTCTTAGAAATTGACAATAGGCAATGTTAACTTTCGAGTTACGAACACGTCATGACAATTATCTCAATTGCAAAGTTATCTTCAGTGACTTGTCAATGACAAAGATAATGTTATAGATCCAACAACCTGAGGATTTATTCGAGATCAAGTTTGGAATGAGACTAAAGCCCATGGAAAAAGGGTGTGTGAAGGAAACCTAACTTAGTTGACTGGAGATCCCAAGATCTAAGTTCAATAAGACAACGAATTCATATACCTAAGGGTGGTCACTGTAGGGGCATAGCTGATATGCGTAAGCTAGTATATATGGTTAAATATCCCCCCTAAACGATAAAAGGGTTTTAAATACGTCCTAATTCATTCCATGAATTCATAAAATTGTGTGCTTAGCATATTATGTGGTAAATGATTTTGCGTAATCATGGTAACCATGATGCTTTTAATGATTTAAGGAGAATCACCTATGTTAGAGAGAAGTGGGGGCACAATTCCTAGAGCTCTCGCAGAACCAGGAAAGTGTTCCACGACAATTATTGGACACAACTATGAGGGGATGACCCCGGCTAAGGAGAGTATGGTGTCAAGTGTATTGTCGTCTACACAATGGGGGTTGTTCAAGGACATCGCGTCTACAAACCGCTAGGAGTCTAAGTATGCTTCACAACGGAAAGTTCAAAGAGAACACCTACTTATCCGGCAATACTCAACTGTCGAGGTTCCATTGGAAATTTTATGTGTTTTGAATGATCTCCATTCATGTGGAGGATTGTTGGAAATTTTTGTAGTGTGAATGGATATTAATTTAGTGAATTATAATTTGTAAAATTATAATTACTAATTAAACTCTTCATATGGTGAATTAAAGATTAAATCTTGAGTAGAGTTTTTATGTCAATTTATTTGTTATTGTTAGAGTTTATGTCTCTAATAAAATAACTAATTAAGTGAGACTTTTCACTTATTCTCAACTCTTATAAAAATAGTAGGCTATGTGCCTCACTTTGAGATAGAGAAATGCTAGAAAAATACAAGAGAAGTAATACAAGAAAACACATGAATTCATGAAGAGTTCTTGGAAAAGAAGAGATACTTGAATACTCATGTGTTGGTACTTAGAGAGATAAGTTTTCTCTACTCAATTTCATCTCCTTCATATCATTATTTTTCCACAAGTTCTAACACTATAATTTTAACCGGTGTAACCTCGGGCGCGTGGCCATTTCCGGCAGTACAGACTGCTCCGGCTGTTGTACCCTAGGAGACAGACGCGTTAGCTTTAGTAGAGGCGTGAAATCTGTTTTAAGGGAAGCGTGTTGAACACGTGCCTCAGCCACAACCGTCAACACTTGTTTTCTTCATTTTGTAGGAAATTATTTTATAAGAAGATGTGGTTCAAGACCTCGTTGAAGCTCACACAACGGACCATACAAGAAGACACAGTTAAGGCTCTTGTTGAAGACAACGATTTAAATCGATTTATTTAAATATGTTGTATTTCATATTTAATTTTATATGATTTGTATACAGTATGGGTACTATAATTTCCCAAAATTATGTAAAGAGAGTATCTTTACAATTTTTATATTTATTTATATAATTTTTATTATAAAATTATGACCCATGTTCTACATAAAACTGACCTATTTGTAAACAATAGATAACAATGCTATTATATTTGTAAACTTTTCTTATTATAGTCATATTAATTAATGTGAATACAATACAATGTTACCGCATAAGCATTCACGTAGGTTATCTATCTCCATCTTATAGTATAACTAAAAAACACTTTTGTCTCTAAATTTACTTATCTTTTAAAGTACTCACACAATCTATTCCTCATTTCTATCTTTATTCAATTATAAACCCTACATCATCCCTATCTCTTTATTTCATACAGAAGCACAAAAAAATTTATTGGAATGAAATTAATCCCTAAATATGAGAAATGGAAAGTAGGTCGTATAAAAAATCCTCATCTTTAAAAATAAGATGAAAACCTAAATATTTTCTGAAATTATAGGAATGGTGTCATTTATATGTGAATGCTATGAGCATAGTAAACTTATAACTTCTTAACTTAAACAATTAATTAATACATTTATATCAACTTTAACCATATAATTATTAAGTAACCTAGTGAATTTCCATGTAATTTTGAGAGAAATTTGAGTTAAATATATTTCTATTAAAGCATTAACATTGGAGACTATTTATACATATATTCTATATAAATAATAAAATAGAGAAAATAATAAGAACATCACTAGATTAAATCTTTAATAGAGATAGATTATACGAAAACAAAGTACAACCTCTATCTTTAGAGGCTTATATCAACCCCTATATCATTATTGTGATGTATAGAAAAGAGAAAAAAGTAATAAAATAAGTGTATATGAGTATGATAGAGTTAGAGATAGAGAGTTGGATGTGAGGGGGTTTTGAAAAATAAACAAAATATGAAGGAAAATGTGTTTTTTAGTTGAATTATATAGATGGAGATGAAGTCTCCAATGTAAATAATGTAAATGCTCTAAAAACTTCATCCATTAGTAATCAAGTTTTTCAAGTTCATTCACTAAAGGCACTTAATTTTTTTAGTTACTCTAAACTTATTCAACTTTCATCAACTGTTTTAGTGTTGTATTTGTTTTGTAAATGTTTAAATGTTTTTAAATTAAGTTAGCCAAATGAAATACCTATTAATCCAGCTAGTGTTTGGTGATCACTCTTTTTTCTCAAATCAACCGGAAGTAAGAGGTAATAGTGAAGGAAAACATCAACTAAACAATAACAAGTTTCACAATTGTTTAAGTAAATCTCGGTTTATCATCGTTGCCGCGTTGCGACGAACTTCTTTTGTTATTAAGTTTGTGTTACATGTTTTTGAAATCACTACGAGTGCGTTGTGAGCGGAACCGCTGACAAAAAAAAAAGAAAATGTAGAAAAAAACTATAAGATAACCGAAATAAAATTAACAAAAAAAGTTGTATGGTAATAATGTTGTTCGTAGGAAACCCATTGTCAAAGAGAGAAGCAAATAGTACTTGTAACACCTCGTAAAATCGTGTCCAATAGTATAGTGACACGTGCCATTACTTTTATAATAAGTCCATTAAGGACTAATAAGGACTAAAGGTGTCAACATACTCAAACTAAACCTCTGAGTTACCCTTTAGTGTCAACATGCATAAACAAAGCCTCTGAGTGACCATTAGTGTCAACATGCTTAAACTTAGCCTCTGAGTGACCATTTGTGTCAACATGCCTAGCCTCTGAGTGACTATCAGAGTCAACATGCTTATACTGAGCCTCTGAGCGATCCTTTACGAAGTCGTAACTCTCACACGAGCCACTTGTTGGACGAGAGGGATTAATTCTGTAAATATGATAAAGTTGGACAACGGAGGGGTTAAAAGTGTCAACAAGTTAATTTATACCTCTGAGTGACCTTTTAACGAACCGAGAGCTTGACAATGTCCGGGCATACTCCCGGGTACGCTAAATGTTGGCTACGGAGGGCTAATTATGCAATTAAAGGTGTTTTATAGGTTTTATAAGTTAAGGGGCTAAATGTAACAAAGTTTGAAAGTTCCCATGAGCTGCTCGCGGGACGCGTGAGACACTGGCCATGTCTCTCGCGAGCCGCCAGAGTCCTAGGTCTGCAAAAAATTTGCTTGGCCTCCACACATATTGCCAAAAACCATTTGATTCCAAACTAGGGACTTTCAAATTGCTATGACACATTTTAGGACACTTGTAAGCTCCCTCTAACACTCTCTAACACCTAGCATCACCTCCTTCAAGCTCCCCAACTATAAATAGGTGCAATGCTTCACCACTTTAACTTGCACATTTCTCCTTTATCACTCTATCTCCCTCCTCTGTAAGTTCCTAACTGAAAGGAGTATTCAACTTAGTTCTATTTCATCCTAGGAATCACTTGTAAGTGTTCCTTTCTCTTGCATTTTCGTTTATAGGCTTTTATAGCAAAAAAATCAAGCGTTTTACGGAAAACGCCTTGACTTTCGGTTAAGACCATTATGGTCCAGCCATTGTTCGTAATGAACATGGCTAAGTGATTGTAATAAGGTAGGTGTTAATCCCTATAAAGAGCACCTCCTAAAGATCACGTTTGCTAGACCCTTTGACGGGTCAAAGTTTTAATATTCAAAAGTCAAACATGCTATTTTTCAAAAATATCTAATCTGAGTTATATATGTTATGAAACATGTTTTGACACTTAAACAAGTTGGTAAAACTATTAGAACATGTGAGAACATGTTCGGCTCGTCAATTTCAGTTCTAGGGTCGGTTCACAACCGAAAGTCGCAAAGTTTGACTTCTGCTTTGACTTTCAATTCTGACCCGATTTAGATTAGTTAGCTAATGATCTAAGGTTGTATTATGGTCGTAATATAATGTAGCATAACCCCCTAAGGTTATATTACATGATCAGTGCTTCCACCACCTCCATACCGGGACACTCTGCCTACTCAGAATGTCTACAGATCTGGTGTTCCAGGGAGAACATAATCAGAATCCGAGTTTATGCACCAGTTCTGTTATTATACCATTTTTGACTAAAATGCCCTTTTTACATAAAATAAGGTATAATCGATAACGAACTTGAAAATGAACTACCTACTGATGTAATATCATAAGTAGGATTAACTGGGATATCAAGTCAGATTGTATACCGAGTTTACGTACAAGTTCTTGTGTTATGTCGATATATGACGATAAAGCCCTTGTGGCTCATAAAATGGTATTAATGATACCTTTTCATATCAAATATTTTACCTACTGATATGTTATATTAAATAACATATCTAAAACAATAAAACCTGATCTTAACATCAGTTATTACTAAACTTCGCACAAATCGTCATTTACGCTATAAACGCTGTTTCGGCACATAGTTTGGTTTTAAACCATATTTAACGACCAAAACTTGTTACCTACTGATTTTAAAACTTATTTAAAATATTTTTACAGCAGGTACATGATGTAAACTCAGAATCCCAAATAACCTATAAAACTATATGTAAAATGACCAAAATGCCCCTTCGGTGCATAGTTTGGTCATAAATGATAAATTACACATATAATTAATATCTTACTGATATTATATCATAAATTAAATATTTTTCTAGAATACTTATGATTATAACAATTAAAATATATTTAAGTTCCTTTTATACGGTATATAATTACCAAAACGCCCTTATGAGGCATAATTTCATTTAAAACCTTAACTGGCGTGTAAGTTGATATCCTACTGATATTACAGCTTATTTAAAGTATAATGGCATATAGAACTTGTCCATGACTTATCTGGTTACCTGATATCGCTTATATGCGCACGGTTAAGTATATGTAACTAGTTTACGAAAATTAACCGAAACGGGTTTAACCTTATCATCTTAGTCTCAAAATCCAGAATGCTTATGGTTTACCCATATTTTACAAGTCATAGTACTTGTCGGGTTTAAACTACATTCTATCCGGTCATCGCTTAATCTAGCGTATTATACCATTTTGATCATGTACTAGTTGGTCTAAGTCTATGACTTAATTAAGACCATTAGCATTTAATTGGTTAGCTTATGCCATAATCCAGACTAAAGCCTTCAGGTAAATGCTATTTGCACTAAGTTCATTTTGGATACGACTGAGATATTAACTCTTGCATTTTTAATCAAGACTAGCTCACGTAAATACTCTCAATTTATTTTCCTTATGGGGGCTTAGGTTACGGTAAACTATTACCGCTTGGTCGGAAATGGGATCAATCGAATGACGGACTTTGGCTAGTAAATCTGCATATTCCGTTTTAATCAGTTTTGTTTGATAACTTAAACATCAGGGGGTTAACGACCGTGTCCTGGATATCCTCGGCTCATTATATTAGTTAATGGCCACGACCAAAGAGCAAGGTGTAGGCATACACCTGACAGATGCCCATGCTAAATTATTTTACCCACTAGTTGGGGATAACTCCTCCGTGTTCTTAAGTGGTGTGTACGTTAATCATGTCTCGGTCTCCGTACTGGGCCCTGTATGTATGGACAAACATGTGAATCTGTTAACAAGGTTACAAGGCTGACTTTCCCAAGTTATAAAAGACTTTTTTGCCATGTGCACTTAAAACCATTTTCAAATGTTTTCAAAATAAGTCAGTTGGGTGTATTTACCAGCGAAAGCTGACGTATTTTCAAAAGACTAATCTTGCATGTACAATACGAAATAGGCAGAAAGCTGCTTGATAGTGATACAAGAGGATCTTGCAAATCCTTAGATCTGCCCAAAGTCTGTTATACATTTTTGCACATTTTATGATCCGCCTACGGATCTTCTGTTACAAGCCGTCTGTATATTACTTTTCGTACTTTGAACATTTGGTTTGTAATAGTAATTTAACTCCAAGACTTCCGCTGTGCTGTGTTTAAATTGACTATGATGATATCAACGTTACGATATTCCCCACCCGGGCCCACCGGTGTTTGGCTGCAATTATCGGGGTGTGACAGTACTGGGTACCGGTATTGAATTTACCAAACAGAGAGATCTTAAGTACCAATTTGGTACTGACTTTTAGCGTTCCTGGTACCAGTTCGCTATCAATTTTTACCTTTATAATATACCAGTATCATAACCTATTTTCGACTCGGTATCGGTTTGCACTGAGCTATTCCCTGCCCTTGAAACTAAAAAAAGAAATTATTAAAAGTTGAAGAAAATCAACAAAAAGAAAAGTTGTACGATACCGTTGTTGTTCGTATGCTACCTGTAATCACGGATGAACAAATGGTACCGGGTAGCACTACCAAATTTACCAACTTTTGAAGTTTTCTGCATAAGGCTGGTGTCGTTTTTATCTTCATGTACCGAACAGGACCAATACCAATATTTTCAATATCGGTTAATATCAAACTTTTTCCAACCCGTGATAAAAAAAATTATTAAAGTTACAAAAAATAGAAAAATATATTTAACTTAAAAGGTAAAAAGTATTAAAAATATATATGTTATTATTATATTAAAGCGACTATTCACTAGCTTCTATAATTACGTAATTAATAATTAATAATAATAATAATAATAATTAATAATAACTAATAATAATATTAAAATAATAAAAATATTAACTAATAATAATATTAAAATAATAAAAATATTAAAAAATATATATATTATTATAATATTAAATTTACTACTCATTAGCTTCTATTGTAAATAAATAAATAATTAATTAATAATTAATATTAATAATTAATAACTAATAATAATTAATAATTAATAACAAAAATAAATAATTAATGATAATAATATAATTTTTGTTATTAATAATAATAATTTAAAAAATATTATATTATTATAATATTAAATATACTATTCATTAGCTTCTATTATAAGTGAATAAATAAATATATAATTAATAACTAATAATTAATAAGTAACAATTAATAATTATTTAATAGTTAATAATTATTAATTATTAATTATAATAGTAAGTAATAGTAATAATAGTAAAATAATAAAAGTATTAAAAATATATATTATTATAATATTAAGTCTACTTATTAATTAGATTCTATTATAAGTGAATAAATAAATAAACAAATAGTTAAAAACTAATTATTAATAACTAATAAGTAAAATAGTTAATAAGTAATAATTAATAATAACAATAATTAATTATTAATATTAATAATTAATAATAGTAATAAAGTAAAAGTAATAATATTAAAATAATAAAAGTATTAAAAATATATATTATTATAATATTAAGTCTACTATTCATTAGTTTCTATTGTAAGTAAATAAGTAATAAGTAATAACTAATAATAATATTAAAATAATAAAAATATTAAAAATATATATATTATTATAATATTAAATTTACTACTCATTAGCTTCTATTGTAAATAAATAAATAATTAATTAATAATTAATATTAATAATTAATAACTAATAATAATTAATAATTAATAACAAAAATAAATAATTAATGATAATAATATAATTTTTGTTATTAATAATAATAATTTAAAAAATATTATATTATTATAATATTAAATATACTATTCATTAGCTTCTATTATAAGTGAATAAATAAATATATAATTAATAACTAATAATTAATAAGTAACAATTAATAATTAATTAATAGTTAATAATTATTAATTATTAATTATAATAGTAAGTAATAGTAATAATATTAAAATAATAAAAGTATTAAAAAATATATATTATTATAATATTAAGTCTACTTATTAATTAGATTCTATTATAAGTGAATAAATAAATAAACAAATAGTTAATAACTAATAATTAATAACTAATAAGTAAAATAGTTAATAAGTAATAATTAATAATAACAATAATTAATTATTAATATTAATAATTAATAATAGTAATAAAGTAAAAGTAATAATATTAAAATAATAAAAGTATTAAAAATATAGATTATTATAATATTAAGTCTACTATTCATTAGTTTCTATTGTAAATAAATAAATAAACATATAAATATATAAATAGTGGATTTCTCCGTGCTTTACGGTGGGTTTTCGACGGGTATAAGTTTGATTTATTACGAAACTGGTATGATACTTGCACTTGATATAGAAATCGAAAGAAAAAAAACGAATACATAAGCGAATACAACTCCGCCTTCAACTAAACCTATACTGGTTGTAAGATCCCATCTTCATTTATTGAATTTTTATTAAAATTTCGCATTTTTATGTCTGAATGCGAGTACACGTCACTCATATTTACGAGTTTATTAAAACTTTTTCAACATCTTTAAACAATTTATCATGTTTCGTTGGTTAGTTTTATTATAATCAAAACCACGTGCGGAAGCTTGAACTTTGATCGTGTTCGGTTCTTCATATAGCTTGATCCACCTCCGGTGCTCCCAAACATCACCTATATTTCATAATTTATGAAATACATTAGTTATAAATAAATTATAACATAACCGAATAAACATGAAGTCTTAAAACTATAAAAACAAAAACTTTATTTCAGACACCGTAGCTTATGGTCCAGCATTACGGCCCTAGCTCACTGTCTCACGGCTAAGACTTCCAATTTCAATCAGCAGCTGCCTACCGTAAGCTACGGTAGGCCACCGTAGCTTACGGTGGGCTGCTGTAGCTTTTCTCTTGTTTGTATTTTTAGATACGACATTTTCCGTAACTTACTCAATTCTTCTTTGTTTTACCCGAAACTTGTTTCTAAATATTCGTAGAATATTTTCTTACATATTTTACCCGAAATCCTTGACCCGGATTCTTATTTCTTATGAATTACACATTCACTCTTGATTTATGCGTATATTCATTTTGACCCATTAAATGATTTAAGTGTATAAACTTAAATCTCACTTCCTCTTACTTTGTTTCTCGTTTTCCGACCAAAATATCTATTTACATTCCACCACATCTATACATTGTGGTGGATTGGTTATAAAAATGCTGTATTTTAAATTCTACCCTTCGGTTTGGCGTTTTTACGAAAAATATCTAATATGAGGCATTAAGCCAAAACGGCTTATGCTTTTCGCCTTTACATTACCAAAGAGGTCTATCGTATTATAATACTCATTTTATAACAAATGTTAGAGTCGTTTACCTATTTTATCATTCGAGGGCATTTTGGTCAACTTAAACCCTTCTTTACGACGAAGAACTTACAATATTATGTTTTGACCAAAACGAACATTTAACCATAATCTATGTAAAATCGTTATTTTCTTAAGAACATAATGATTACAGATTAGATTATTGGATTTACCTTACCTTAGGTAATCCCGTTTTCATTTATAACTCATTTAACTCTCATCGGACCTTTAGCCCTGGTTGAGAGTTTGACCCGTTACACGTACCTGGCTCGGGTCATAGCATTGACCCGTTTAATTACTTTGCACTACTAGTTACTAACTAATAGCGATGCGAACCAAACGCCATTTCCCTGTGATTACAAAAACTCGACAAGCGTTCATTAGAGATTATTGTCAAATGGTGATATCATCACCATTTGGTCTAAATGACCATTTTATCATTACGAGATGGTATTTATTTACCATCTCATCATGTATCCGTTTCAGTTTACACCACATGATCATATTACTTAAATTTATTTCTCAATTCATTCGATCCGTTATGGCATACGCCATAGGGTGTCTATATCAAAATTTAATATTTATTTGTCAACTCGTGACTGAATTACCATTTTACTCTTTTATTTCTTATGGCTTACACCCTAAGATAACTTTTCCGAATTCCTTGTTTATTTGTCATTACATGACTAAATTACTGATTTACGCTTTTTACCATCAAATATGGTTTATTACCATTTTCACTTGTTCCAGCCCATATCGATTCAAGTCGGAACCTTGCATTTCATATCTCATTCCGATTACCAAATCACTTATTCTTAGTCAATTACATAAGTAGATTTTCTATATTAAGGATGTAAGCTTTACTTACCTTGAAATCCAATTATGCTCTTTCCGCGTACTTGATATGTTTGACCCGCTTCTTCCCAAGCCTCCACCTAGTTTGTCAAGCGTCAAACTATCATTTATCATTCTCAAGATGGTTAGGTTAGTCATCATTTAAAACGACTATTCCACCTTACAGATTTTATATCAAATTTATCATTTGATCTTATTATAGGTCAGTTTGACTCTTAAAAGTCAACTGCCCATTTACACATACAAACTCACGGATAAGTTTAACTACTCATTTAAGTATTTCGTTAATTACCTGGTAAGCGCTATTCTTAGGACACCATTATAGCTACGTTTTCCAAACCAAGTTCATGTCGTTTCTTTCACTTAAACAAATTTAAGCGATTGTTAACATCAAGTTAACTTAGCTTTTAATCAACAATGCTAATTTATCCGTTAGCTAGGTTTTCATCTTTATGTAGCAATCCATTTCATCATATTATTAGACATTCATCCGAATACCTAATATTACCAATTTAACATCTATTAACATTAACTTAACATCTATTTCATCATATCATACAAAACTCATTTCAAGTCATGTATGATTCTTTCTCGAATCTCTAATTTGTTCGAGTATCTTACACATGCATACAAGTATGATGATCATAAACATTCCTACATTATTAATTTCATCATATAGTCAAGAACCCATTTCATTATTTACTTGTTAATCACTAACAAGAAATCTTACATCAAATTGTGCATGATTTCTTTAATTTTAACGAAATCAATCATACACATCAACATGTCTCAAGTTATGATTTTTACCAAATCTAAGTTTTGAGACATACCTTATGATCCCCTCGATTAGGTGATCGTTTATATGCGTTCATGCACTGATTTGGGGTTAGAATTGGCTTTCAATTTGTTGATTCTTGATTTAACTAGGGTTTTCCAAGTCTTCACCTCCTGATGATCGACCAACACGAATTTACTACGTGTGTTGTGTCTTAATATTGGTGTTTTAAAACACAAGTTCCTTTTGTGGCAACTTTAGTCCCTCAAGTTTAATTTCTGATTATATAAGACTACAACTCATTGTCTTGTTACTTGTATACATGTTATTAACTAGGTTAATTTGTACCTAGTCATTTTGTTATAGTTTAACCTCGGTTCTTTACCCGTTCTTTAATATTAACGTGGTTTGATTACCAAACCCATTTTTGGGGTGTTACACTGGTTATGAATAGTAACAACCGGCAACAGTTTTACCGGTACCAATTTTTTCGGTCATAATCAGATCGGTTCGTCCCGAAATCGAAATGCATATCGAGAAAAACATAAAAATGATTACCAATACTTATGATGCTCGTATGGTATCTATTCGATTCGACATGGTAAAAAATCAATTATACATACATACATACACACACACACACATAAAATATATATATATATAAGCAACTTGGACAAAAAGAAACGAAGTGGCTTAGACAAATCTTTTTTGTGGATAACCTCAGACTAATCAATCGAATGTGATCAATACGTA
>CAMTDV010000020.1:37903362-37923362 GCA_947069175.1 Scalesia atractyloides | reverse complement strand
ATGTAGTAATTATAATTATAATATTATAATTTTAGATCTACTATTCATTAACTTCTAGTGTTTAGATAATAAATAAATTAGTAAAAAAATAAAATAAATAATAAATAATAATAATGATAATATCTATCATAAATTAATAATTAATAATTAAAATATATAAAATAATATTAAAAATAAAAATATTATAAATATATATTTATAATAATAATATATTATATTATTATATATAATTATATTATAATTAATTATATATATATATTATATTATATTATATTATATTATATTTTATTATATATATTAATTATATTTATTATATTATATTATTATATTATATTTATTAATTATAAAATATATAATAATAATATAAATATATATATAGTATTATAATTATATTTTATTATATTATATTATAATTTTAATATTATATTTTATTATAAATCTACTATTATTAGCTCAAGTATTTAGATAATAAATATTAGTATATAGTAAATAATAATAAATATAATAATAATATCTATAATAAATTAATAATTAATAATTAAATATATACAACAATATTAATATAATAAAAATATTAAAATAGATAGTTATAATAATTATAATTATTGTTATAATTAGTTATAATAATATAATTAAATCTACTATCATTATCTTCTATATTTAGATAATAAAATATTAAAACTACATATAGTATTATAATTATATGTATTATATTATGTTATATTATAATATATATTATATATATTATAATATTAAATCTACTATTCATTAGCTTCTACATAATAATAGATAATAAATAAATAAATAATAAATATTAGAAATATATATAGTATTATAATTATATTGTATTATAATATATTAAACTATAATTTAATATTATATTCTATTATATTATATATAATATTAAATATACTATTCATTAGGTTGTAGTAATTAGATAATAAATAGATAATAAATAAGTAAATAATAAATATTAAAAGTATATAGTATTATAATTATATTGTTTATATTATATTAAACTATAATTAAAATTATTATATTCATTATATTATATTATAATATTAAATATATATTCGTTAGGTTCTAGTAATTAGATAATAAAATATTAGATAATTATAATAGTATTATATTATTATATTATTTATATTATTATAATATTATAATATAATATAAATCCACTATCATTAGTTTCAGTTAATAGATAATAGATAACTAGCATTAGATAATAAATATTATATAATTTTATAGTATTATATTATATTATATTATATTTAATATTATTAAATTACTATCAATTAGCTATCTAGATAATAGTAACTAGATAATAAATAAATAAATAAATAACAATAATATTAATAATATCTATAATAAATGAAAATTTAATAATTATAAAATTATTAATATAAATAAATAATAATAACTATAATGATAATATCTATAATAAATTAATAATTAATAATTAAAATATATAATAATAAATACTAAAATAATAAAAATATTAAAAATATATATGTCATTATAAATAGTATAATATTAAATGTACTATTCATTAGCTTCTTGTATTTAGATAATAAATATTAGAAATATATATAGTATTATAATTAGATTATATTATATTGTAACATTATAATATAATATTAAATCTACTATTCGTTATCTGCAACCATCTTTTTATAACTGAAACCAATCAGTTACAAAAATCTGAAACCCGAAACATCCGTTAAGGGTTCGGTTATAGCGCATCGTCGACCTGACCCATGCACACCCCTAAATCGGTTTGTGTTGCCACTCTATATAAAAACAGGGTTCTCTATGAAGTCTTCCCTATGTCATTCTTGATGGAACAAGCTGGAGGAAGTTGTTTACTGGGAAAGAACGGGTAATTTCTAAACTCGGGTTGTATTTTATGGTAACGGGTCAACCCGTTTTTTAAAACACTTAGCCCACATGAACTTATAACAACATATTTGATTCATAGGCTCTTGATTTGAAGGTCAAATAACAGGTATCAAAAGAAAGTTTTAAACTATCTATACCTTAACTTGAGAACATGTAAATAACATATTCGTAAACCCTTTTTTGAATAACCTATGTAAAACAATTTCGAAACCCTTTTCTGAATAACCGTATGTAAATCAATTCCGAAACGCTATCAACGTTCAAAATGCTTTTTAAAAAAACTTGATGTAAGATATAAATAGTATTTATATAATATAATAAATAATTTCTATTAGTGGAGAAGGACGACCGAACAATCAGTTGGGTTAGACGGATCTGGCTAAGAGTTTGCATTGAATTTCCAAGAAGACTCCATTTGAATTTGAACACGAGTCTCTAGTCCATTCCCAACCCCAAAGAATCTCACCTCCCTCGATATTATACGCGTCACAATGGTCTCGTTCTTAGAACTCGCAACACGAAACAGTTTCCGGAAAAGTGTCTTTTAACGGCTCATTACCTATCCAAACATCTTTCCAAAACCAAGTGTTTGAACCGTCCCCTACTACGACTCGAAGCTTATCTTAAATAATCACACCGTCTTTCAACAATACCTCCTCCAAGCTCCCAATATCATTCTATACCAATTAGAAGAAAACACTACCATAATTTAAAAAAAGAAAAGAAAAACTAAAACGATTGCATGACTGTAATTTTACACTGGGGGCAAAATCATTTTTTGACAGGGAAAAAAGCATAAACGATGGCAAAACTGTAAATTTAGGCTAAGGGCAGAATCGTAGAACTAAACTGGTATCTTCATTGCACAGCGGAAGTGAATATGAAAAATGCTAAGACTTCTAGAAAGTGAACGTCCGCTAAGTACTCGATTCCCCATGCGTTCTCCTATTCCAACCGTGCCATAGTTGAAAATATAACCTGAGAAAGAACATCCGAAAAATCAACAAAAAGTTGGCGAGTTCATAGTTTGTCTGTTTTTGTTTCAAATGAATCATAAAACATTTGAAAGTCTTGCATCTGAAAAAAACGGTTTGTGGGATCATAGTATCCCAAAGCATTTGAAATGTCAAGTCTGTATAACAGTATTGAAATGTTTTCCGTGTTGTTTGCAAATCCATACATATAACTGTTATATTTATAAACCGATGATAAAAAGTTTTCAATCTATCTGTAAATAAACCGGTATTGAAATGTTTTCTGTTATCCTTGTAAACCGGTATTGAAGTATTGTTGAGAAAACGTAATAAAACCATTTTTCTCGGAATGTCAATTGAAAACCTTGTTTTTATAATATTTGAATAACCATCGATGTCTGCGTACGACACAGACAACATGCCCGCATTAGCCTATAACCAACCTCAAGCTAGTAAGTGCCTCGCCGAACCGTTTACTCAAGACGGTAGACTAGCAGGCGATTATAGTTCCGATATGTAGCGAGGACTTCACTGTATAGTTTTAAGCGACCCTACGACCCTTATTGTTGAGTAGAGGACAATCCAGTCCTTGTGTCTTCGTGCCTCGCATGAGTATAGGTGGGTCTAACCCACTCGAGTCTTTGTGCCTCGTACAAGTGAGATGGGACTAGTCCCATCTGAGTTTGTAAGCAGGACCAACCAGTCCCCTTATTTGTATGTAGGACAAACCAGTCCTGTTGTAACTAGGACTTCCCGTCACTAGTCATGAAACTCATGCACGTATCGAAAATACCGAGTGTTTTGTAAAACCGGTATGTTTAACATAAACCTTTCGTAAACCATTTGAGTTTATTGAAATTCATTTGCAACATGGTTTAGAAATAACCTTTTGTAAACCATCTGAGTTTGTTGGAGTTCATTCGTATCATGGTTTAGAAATCTATTGTTTTCGTTCATTGAAATATTGTGTACTTTTTCAAAACTTGCATGTCTTTCCACCCCGAAAACATTTATAAAAGTGCAAAACAGTAAAAGTGGGGGTTTTGAACTCATCTGATATCCAGTGCAAAGCTAGCTTAATATGGTTCTGTAATGTTGTTTCCAAAATGTGACTCGCTAGCATGCAATCTATAGCATTCCTTTCAAGGAAATACTTATAATTTTCTAATTATAACATAGCTAACCTGCGTGTCACCAAGCTCTACCGATCATTAACCGAACGATTCAACGGTAAGTTGTTATCTAAATGGGAACGATAAGCTATCTTGTTAAGTTCCATTTAATTCCGGTGATAGTTACTAAGTCTTGAAAACACTTAGTTTCTTAGAGGTTTAGCGTATCTATATGTTTATATACAATTATAAAATATATTTAGGGTATCGTATTAGTCGTCTCGATTGGTCGTGCGTGTATGTAGACAAATGTTGGTATAAAAATACCAAACGTTGTAGATTCGTAGGATGCGGTCGTATGATTCCCAAGTGGTCGTCGCGTAGTCGTAATAATCTTACGTCCGTTTATAATTAATAAAATAATTATATAATTGTACGCTCGCGAGAATCGATTTTTGTTTGTTTGTTTAGATAATAACTCGGATATTACATTGTGTTACTACTTACAATAATGTGTTGTGCTTCGTTTAGAAGTTTGAAATAATTATAAATAATTATTATTATTTTAAAAAGTGTACGGATTAACAATCGTTTGAAATAAATATAAACATTATATTTATTTTATAAAAAGGTATTCAGAATTTCCGACGGTTGATATAAATATAAACGATTTTACTATTTTTATAAAATGTATACGAAGTTAACGACGTTTGATTTAAATACAAACAATTATATTTATATTATATAAGTTTTTTATGAGTTCCGTTAATTAGTACACCACATTTGCTCGAATGTTACAACCTCGTTTCGTAACTTATAAGTATCTATTAAAATAAATATGAATATATATTTTCTTTCGACGACTCTTTCTAATCTGCAAAACGAGTTTACGACATCTCGACGAACAAGGTTTACAAGATAACCAAAATCGGGAATTTTTTATAAAATAAATATAATTAGTTATATTTATTTCAAATGACGGAATTCGGAAAATATTCAAACATTTGCATTCAAAATCATATAAAATGAATATAATTAATTATATTCGAACGTCGAGATTTTTAATATTTTTATAAAATAAAAATAAATTGTTTTAAACATCTTGAATTTGAAGTTTTATTTACTTCAAACGTCTTGTTACAAAACTAAATTATAAGTGACACATTACCATGAGGTGGTAACACGATGTAGTATCCGCATTATTACCTAAACAAACAAACGAAAATCAATTCTCGCGAGCGTACAACTATATAATTATTTTATTAATTATAAACGAACGTAAGATTATTACGACTACGCGACGACCACTTGGGAATCATACGACCACATCCTACAAGTCTACAGCGTGTAATATTTTTATACCAACATTTGTCTACGTACACGTCAGTGCCGGACGTGAACCAAACTGGTAACTTCATTCCACAACGGAAGTGTTTGAAAAGCTAAGACTTTTAGAAATGTGAACGTCCGCTAAGTACTCGACCCATGGGTTCTCCTATTCCAACCGTGCCATAGTTTGAAAATATAACCTGAGAAAGAAACATGCGAAAAATCAACAAAAAGTTGGCGAGTTCATAACTGTTTGTTTTCGTTTAAAATGAGTCATAAAACATTTGAAAGTCTTGCATTTAAAAAACCGGTTTATGGATCAATCCTAAAGCATTTGAAATGTCATGTCTGTATAACAGTATTGAAATGTTTTCCATATTGTTTGCAAATCCATGCATATAACTGTTATGTTTATAAACAGTGATAAAATGTTTTCAATTGTATCTGTAAATAAACCGGTATTGAAATGTTTTCTGTTATCCTTGTAAACCGATATTGAAGTGTTGTTGAGAAAGCGTAATAAAACCATTTTTCTCGGCATGTCAGTTGAAAACCTTGTTTTTGTAATATTTGAATAACCATCGATGTCCGCGTACGACAAAGAAACATGCCCACATGAGCCTATAACCAACCTCAAGCTAATAAGTGCCTCGCCGAACCGTTTACTCAAGACGGTAGACTAGCAGGCGATTATAGTTCCGATATGTAGCGAGGACTTCACTGTACAGTTTTAAGCGAGCCTACGGCCCTTATTGTTGAGTAGAGGACAATCCAGTCCTTGTGTCTTCGTACCTCGCACGAGTATAGGGGGTCTAACCCACTCGAGTCTTTGTGCCTCGCACAAGTGAGAATGGGCCTAGCCCATCTGAGTTTGTAAGCAGGACCAACCAGTCCCCTTATTTGTATGCAGGACAAACCAGTCCTGTTGTAACTAGGACATTCCCGTCATTAGTCATGAAACTCATGCATGTTTCGAAAATATGCGAGTGTTTTGTAAAACCGGTATGTTTAACATAAACCTTTCATAAACCATTTGAGTTTATTGAAATTCATTTGCAACATGGTTTAGAAATAACCTTTTGTAAACCATCTGAGTTTGTTGGAGTTCATTCGTATCATGGTTTAGAAATCTATTGTTTTCGTTCATCGAAATATTGTGTACTTTTTCAAAACTTGCATGTCTTTCCACCCCCGAAAACATTTATAAAAGTGCAAAACAGTAAAAGTGGGGGTTATGAACTCACCTTGATATCAAGTGCAAAGCTAGCATAATATGATTCTGTAATGTCGTTTCCAAAATGTGACTCGCTAGCATGCAATTTATAACATTCCTATCAAGGAATAAGCTTATAAGATTTTACAAAAACGTAGTTGATCTACGTGTCACCGAGCTCTACCGAATCGCTAACCGAACGATTTGATGGTAAGTTGTTAAAGTAATGGAAAAGAATGTATTATACATGTTAGGTTCCATTTAATGTCGGTGATAATACTATGTTCGGATACACTTAATTTCTTAGAGGTTTAGCGTAACTATATGTTTATATACGATTATAAAATATATTTAGGGTATCGTATTAGTCGTCTCGATTGGTCGTGCGTGTACGTAGACGAATGTTGGTATAAAAAAGTTACACGTTGTAAACTCGTATAATACGGTTTCCGAGTAGTCGTCACGTGCGTTGATGAATCATTTCACGACTTGTCGTAGTTTCGTAAGATGTACATATATACGTATCTATGCAAATGTAAATATATGTATATAGGTATATATATATATATATATATAAATGTCTTGTAGCCGTATTAGCAGTCTCGCATCTCATGGATAATTATCAAAATAATTATATAGTTGTTAGCTTTTTATAATCGACTTTCAGTTGTTCGTTACCAAAATAACTCGGATAATATTATTTGCTAAGATCGTATGGTAACTCGTCGTGTTCCGTTAAGACGTTTGAAGTAAATATAAATCATTATATTTATTTTATAAAAGTATTAAAAATCTCGACGTTTGGATATAAATAATTTTATTCATCTTATATGATTTTCGAATGCTAAACGTTTGTAGAAGAATTTCCAAATTCCGACGTTTGAAATAATTCAATAATAACAGTGATCGAACAAATTCACCGTGTTTACAATTTAATGAATGATTCAATCAAGTAAGTTTGAATATTTGTTCCAAATAATTTCATAGGATTTTCAACTAAAATGAAAGAACAAATAAATATGATTTCCGGTCGATCGTGGAAGTACAATAAACATCCCAAAATTCTCGACCGATGGTGAAAGAACCGTTACGAGGTACACCGAAATAGACAATGATTTGTGTACCATCTTCTTGATACACAATTGTATTAAGAATGTTTTAAGAAAATGATCCAACAAGGGGATTTAAAATTAGTAAATAGTCAAGTAAATAAATCCGTACATGAGTTTTGAAAGCGATGTCAGCGCAGGCTTCAACTAGTGCAAACGCCACCTCAAGGTGTCGTATCCAACCAATGATTTAATGAAGGATGCAGACTGAACCAGTGTACTATGGTTCGAAATACATGAATTGCTTGTTGACATTACTTTGAATATGAAGGCCTCAATCCATCATATGGAATCCTTGAATTGAATTTGTATACAGTGAGCAAGTTCAAACAATTGAACTTGGTTTGACACCATCCAACGAATAATACATGATTCGACCAAGAAGTTTCGATAAAGTTACTACGAAAACCCATGTATGCAACTTGGAAAGAAAATGAATTTCAAGAAATTCGTTGAGTCGATATCAAAGAGTCAATACTTGCAATAAGGCAGGTCATCTAGATCACAAAGCGAAAATTTGAATATAGCAACCGACTTTTGAATTATTGATGAAATGACTATTCGAAGTGAAGACCCTCATGATCTCCACGTATCAAGTTAACCACATGCGTAGTAAACAAAGCATGCGTATCATGTAAATCTGTCAAGAAATGATGCAATAGGTGTTCGTAAATCAAGAAAGAATTTCCGTGACACAATGACCGTTATGAGGAGTAGAGGTATGCAAATCTACTCATTATATGCAAAGTTGAAATTTTTCAACAAACAGAATTCGAGGACTTTACCTGGTATTTCCTGTGATGACTTATTGTTTCGTGACATTACCACCGAATGTCGAACATGGCGTAGTTATCATTAATAATGTAGGGGGAATGCGATGACATGTAACTTCTTTTGCAGCACCAATTGTTGTGATTTACCATTGCAGTAAGTAACGATTGTTATGAAATCTAGTATTTAGATAATAAATATTAGAAATATATATAGTATTATAATTATATTATATTATAACTATAATATTATAATATAATATTAAATCTACTACTCATTAGCTACTAATATAATATAATATAATAAATATTAAAAATATATAGTATTATAATTATATTATATTATATTATAATTATAATATTAAAATATAATATTAATTTTACTATTCATTAGCTTCTAGATGATAAATAATTAAAAATAATAATAATAATAATAATAATATTTATAATCGATTAATAATTAATAAAAATATTGATATTAATAAATAATAAATAATAACAATGATAATGATAATATCTATAATAAATTGATAATTAAAAATATATAATAATAATAATACTAAAATAATAAAAATATTAGAAATATATATGTTATTATAATTATAGTATAATATTAAATCTACTGTTCATCAACTTTTAGTATTTAGATAATAAAGATTAGAAATACATATAATATTATAATTATATTATATTATATTGTAACATTATAACATAATATTAAATCTACTATTCCTTAGCTTGTAGTATTTAAATAATAAATAAGAAATAATAATAAATAATAAATAAAAATATTTAAAATAAATTAATAATTAATGATAAATAATTAAAATAAATAAGATTTAGTATTAAAATAATATAAATATTAGAAATTTTTATATTGTTATAATTACAGTAATATAATATTAAATCTACTATTCATTAAATATTAAAAATATATATAGTATTATAGTTATATTATATTTATTTTATATTATAATTTTAGTTATAAGTAAAATATTATAATATTAAAACTACTATTTAGTAGCTTCTAGTATGGCGTTTAAGGTCTGACCTTCACTGATCCCATATTAATACCCTGGACAGGCTGTGTAATGAACATCCGATGGCCTGTAATGATTTCCAGATAATAACACTGATAAGTTTCAAAATAATATAAAAATAAAAATCTTTTTTAATATTTTGTATACTAATTTAGAATAAAGTATACCCCTGGTATCCCTGGGAGGCTGGATGGCCATTAGATGGTATCAGAGCCATGGTAATTGTTAGTTCATTTATGTGTGTTTCAACACTTATATTCATATCAAATATGAATATTTTAAAAAATGATGATACTGTTAAAAACAGTATGGAAGAGGAATACGATATCCCTCATAATTTAGAATTATTGAATAAATGGACAATCCCAAAGATGGATTATAAACTAATTTATAAATTAGGAACCTTTGAAAGGTTGGGAATAAAACAAGTTGTAAAAACAACGGAAGAAACTATTTCTTTAAATAAAGAAGATATGATGATAAAACTTCTATCATCAAAAGATTTGAATAAATATAAAAAAGACCACAAATTTATACATATTGGTCTTGTTCAAATTGCTTTTAAACCTTTAACATTAGAAGGTTTACCAGAAAGCTTTGTAGCAGCTCTTAGAGATGCTAGAAACTTAGATTGGAAACAATCCCTAATAGGAATTGTACAATCAAGCCTGGCACATGGACCAGTTTATTTTAATGTATACCCAAATTTACAGTTATCGTTGTCTGATACTAATATATTAGACGCTTTAACTCTTAATATAAAAACTCATGGTTACAATTATGCCCCGGGATCAGAGGTAATATGCGTATGCTACCGCATATATTATAAACCTCTATACACATTAAATCCTCGGTGTAGGATGGTTGATAAACCATTAAATGAGACTATTGTCATAGAAACTAATTTTGGTAAGTCTAATGTGACTACCAGAAAAAGAATCAAATGGGAAGAAATTAACTTCCCAGATGACTGGGTTCTTGATAAAGCAACCACACCACAACAATACATGGATTCAGATCCATTAAGTATTATTCAAACTAAAGAAGGAACAGTTCAAATCCAGTTTGAACAGTTTAAAAAACCTTCTATTTCTCGATCAGTGTCATCACACTATCATATATCACCTGTAGATTATACAGTAAGAAGTCCTTCAAAAGCTTCTGTCTCTAGCCCTTCTAGAGCATCTACATCCAGAATTGATAAACTCAGGATGAATCTTTCTGATAATATTGTCAGAGAATATGTTGACCCGGAATTAACCGAGTCAGAAATTAATTTTGCAGGATAATATGAATCATACACAAAAAATTGATTTAACACCAGGATCTCTGGTAAGAAAAAATAATTCAAAGGAATTACAATTACCCAAATGGGAATTATTTAGAAAATGGTTTTTCAAAAATTTTGAAAAACAAGATCAATTATTCTTTAAAGAAGAATATTATAAGGATTTAACTGAAAAAAATAAAGTTATACCTTTTGTTCCTTGGTTTATTGATAAATACATCAATAATATGATTTCAGTAATTGAAAGAAATTACAACATTAATGGAAAAAATGTTACTAACATATTTCCACCTTCAACGACTTTCAAAATTGAAAAAGAAGGAGAGGTAAGATTTTACCAAGCATTTCAAAAATTATCTAATGGCCATCCGGCCTCCCAGGGATACCAGGGGTATACTTTATTCTAAATTAGTATACAAAATATTAAAAAAGATTTTTATTTTTATATTATTTTGAAACTTATCAGTGTTATTATCTGGAAATCATTACAGGCCATCGGATGTTCATTACACAGCCTGTCCAGGGTATTAATATGGGATCAGTGAAGGTCAGACCTTAAACGCCTTGACGCCATCTTTCGGCTTAAACGGCTAACAGGTCCCCAGAGTTCGATCACCACCTTAATACCTTAGAAGGGCTATAACCTGCCTGTATGCTATTCTTTCGAGATTTTCACACTGGAGAGTTTCCCCTTTTTTTTTTTTTTTTTTTTTTTATTTTATGAGCATGGTTCTTACTAGAGCATAATGGTGTTTCAACACTTATGAGAATCTAGCCTCTTATTGAGGCTATCATTTAGAGAAATAAACTAAATAATAAGTAGATAGAAAAATATACCAGAAATTCTGAGGTATACTTCAAAACTTCAAAGTGTTATATCTTCAGATATCTTACAAGAGACTAGTTATTTTACAAGAGAGAGTAGTAGAGAGTGTTTTCCCTGTCTTGTGTGTGTTTTGAACCTTACAAGTGATCCCTTTATATAGGAGGGAAAAGCAAACTAATAATTTGTGCCAGTACCTAATGTAGGGTCTAGTGGACACAAATGTCAAAAAAGAAAAAGTGACCTCCAATAATACATAGTGGAGACAAAAGTAGTACAGTATCCTTTAATAATTTGATTATTAAAGGTCTTGGATTCCAGAGAAAATTATTTCTCTGTCTGCCACTTAAAATATGTGGGGCCTATTGTGACGTCTTTCCTTTGAGGATCCGTTTTACGGATTCTTCTGGATCTTCATCCTCAGAAATGTTGTTTATGAATTTCTGATATTGTTCTTCATCGAATTGGTCATCAATTTGTTGACCTTCTCCTGCTAAGTAGAATTCAGGATCTTCTTCATCTTGAGATGATCCGGATATAGACATTTTTGAATTTTTTGAGGAATTTCCTTGAAAATTTTTGAAGAACTCTTTTTTAGCTTCTTCCATGTAGTATTTTAGGATTTCTTGTTCACTAATTTGATCAGTGTCCTTCTTCATTTTGAGTTTTGAGACAATGTGTCTAAAGGGGCTAGGAGACTCCTTTTGTTTTTGGGACGCAATTTGCTCTTCGTATTGTTTGATCTTCTGATGAATTTCATCTATTGTCTGTTGGCTTTCCATTTTGCCTTCTTTAATTATTGTCATTTTTTTCCAAAATTTTGTAAAAAATGTTCTTTTTAGACAAAAAATATTTTCACTGGTATAACCAGTTTCCGGAACCCATTTCCAGATCCATGGGATACTGAATTGGGTAAAAAAGTATAATGAAGCCATTCCTTCAATTATTTGGTTATTGTATTGAGCCTCTATTAAGGCTGGAGAAACATCTACCCATTGGGTATAAAGATCTTTATATAGATCTGGTAAAATATTTACCGATGATGGACCATATGATTTCCACCATTTAAAAAACCAAATAGGAATGTCCGATTGGTAAACATTGGAACATATTTTTATGAACCACGAATGTTTTTGTTTATCATTTTCATATAGGAACGCTTTATGAAAGGCATTCATATAATCCCAGTAATTATATTTAATTACTGATTTTGTTTCGGGATGTATAAGTTCCCTATCTCTTAGGGGTGATGTCCCCCAAGCTTCCACAGGTATGACCTGTTTGATCACTATTTTGCTGAAGGTGTAAACTTTTGAGTTTCCACTATCGAAATGCGTGATTTCACAAGATTCTTTATGTAGAATCTGTTCGTAATAAGACCTTGTCTTATACATTTCTGTAGGATAGAATCCTGTGTCCATGTATCTGTTTATTAACAGCCATGGTTGATCTTTCCATCTAAGATCTCTGTTTTCTAAAAGAAGTATTACTTCTTTATTAGGATTATGAATCCAACTGCTGATATCATCCTCAGCTTCTTCAGTTACAGCTTTTGCATATGATGCTTCTGTTGATTTGGGATTTTGTTTAGCTGCTTTGAAAGCTAGGAATTCCTTATAAAGGGATTCCTGTGATTGGGATCCAGATGTAGATCCTTCAGTAGAAGCAATATTTGCTGCTACTAGTGTCTTTTTACCTCTTTGAGAGATAATTCTTGAATTTCCTCTTCCTCTATGAGAGGAAGGTCTTCCACCTCGGTCATGAGGTATCATTTCTGCAAAATTTTTATTCATTAAGGACTTTTTATAGTATCCCGTTAATATATTCTCTAGTGAGAAAATCAGGAAGACTATTATCAGTCCCCCTTTTATAGATTATATCGAAATCAAATGGTGCCAAATGAGATTGCCATCTAGCAAACATCTGTTTAGATACATCATGTTTAAAATCTTTGTTAAACATGAATTTGGCTGCTTGGCAGTTAGTTTTTATTAAAAACTTTTGATTATATAAGTCATCTTGAAATTTTAAAACGCATTTTACTATTGCTAGAATTTCTTTTGCAATAGTAGCATAATTTTTTTTGGCTATTATTCCATTTTCCTGAATGAAATCGAACAAGATATTCTTGTTTATCAATGGGAGAGACTTGTTTCAGAATACCTCCATATCCAATATCTGAGGCATCTGTCTCTATGATTTTTTTCCCATTTTGGATTAGCAATCATTAGACAAGGAAGAGTTTTAACTCTTTCTTTTATTTTTTGAACTGTTTTAGTATGGTCTATGGACCATGGTTTTGGATTCTTTTTAAGTCTATCATATAAAATAGCTGTATCTTCAGCCAAGTTTTTATAATATGGAAGAATATAATTTAAACTTCCTAAAAATCTTTGTAACTGAGTTTTATCAGTTATTTCATCTGGGAATTTTGGTCCAAATTCAATATTCCTTGAAATTGGAATAATGTTTCCCGTCTCAATATTATGACCCAAAAATCTAACTTTTGTTTGAAAAAGCATCATCTTTGGTCTAGATATAACTAAACCATTTTTTATAATAACATTTTTGAATATTTCTAAATGTTTGAAATGTGTTTCGATGTCTTGTGAAAATACAAGAATATCATCTATATACACAATAATAAATTCACTATAAGGAATAAAAATATCGTTCATGATATTTTGAAATTCTGATGGGGCATTTTTTAAACCAAATGGAAGAACGTTCCATTCATAGTGTCCAAAAGGGACTGTGAAGGCAGTTTTATATCTGTCTTCTGGTTTAATCTGGACTTGCCAGTAACCTGATTTTAAATCAAATTTTGAAAAGATTATAGCTTTATGAAGCTTATCTAAAAGATCTTTTTTATTAGGTATTGGATACCTAATCCATTTAAGAACTTTATTAAGAGGCTTATAATTTATAACCAATCTTGGAACACCTCTTTCTTGTTCTGAATGTTTATTAACATAAAAAGCAGTACATGACCAAGGAGATTTTGAATCTCTGATCAAATTTTTATCAAAAAGAGATTTTATTTCTTTTTTGCATAACTCCATATATTCGGAGTTCATTTGACATGGCCTTGCTTTTGTCGGAATCTGACTTTCATTGAAGTCTTCTTCGTAGGGTAAGGAAACAATGTGTTTCTTTCGATCCCAAAAAGCATTAGGATGATCATGACAAATACTTGAACTGAATTGTTGTTCAAGAATTTTTATTTTATTTTGGAGTTTAGGATTTTGAATCCTTTCCTTAGTATTTAAAACAAATATTTCTTTGTTTAAGAAATCAATTTGATTTAGTTTTAATTGTAAAAAGGAATTTTTTATTTCATTTATATTTCTTGAAATTGGATTAGTAATAAAGGGAAAGTAAATTTCTTTTCCTTGAAAAAATCCAGTTATTCCTTTTTTATCAATATTTCTTAAAGGAAATATTTTATTTAAAAATGGGGTTCCAAGTATGACTTGGCTTGTAAGATTTTTTACAAGAATAAAACTTGTAGGGATACAAATTTGATCCTGGCAAATATAAGCCTGAGGAATCTTATAGTTTATTTTTAATTTCTCTCCTCCTGCTGAACTAAGAGAATGAGAAGTTTTTTGAAAATATTTTGTAGGAATAATTCCTTCTTGAATGCAATTTAAATCTGCACCACTATCTATAAGAGCAGTAACATTTATAAAAAATTCTTCTTTTATGAAAAGTTTTATTTTTACATGCCATTTCTGAGTAGTGATGATCTCCATTATACTACTTAGAAATTCTGTATCCTCCAATTCTGGAGTTTTGGTGGATATTGGCAATATGTTTTCTAGATTTATTAATCTTTCTTCAAAGTATTTATTATCTTTTTGAAGTATCTTAACTTTTGATTTTAAATTATTAATTTCTTTCTTCAAATCTTGGATTTCTGTAGGTCTTTGAACCTGGTTTCTTTCATTTAGCTGTTTCTTTAATTCAGCTAATGTGAATGGTTTTAAATCCTTTTGGGTTCCAGAGGAAGATGCTTCTTCTGGATTTCCTTGTTTAAAAATATTCTTAATGATTTTTTCTTTTAAAGAATTGTCATCTATTAGTTTTAGCAAATCTAAATTTTCGTTTGTTAAAACATTAATTTCCAATTCTTGGAATTGTGAAATTATCTTATAAATATTTTCTTCATTATCAGAAGAACTTTTGCAACAGTCTTTGTTACAAAATTCAGAACAAAGAGTATTCTCTTCTTCTGAATAAAATTTTTCATTTTCTAAAATATTTATGTCTTCAGAAAACAATTTTTCAGATTCTGATCCTGTTTCTGAGTTTATGAGGAGTTTTGAGATTTTTTCTTTTAACTCCTCATCCGAAATCTTATTGAGCTTTTTTCTTACCCAACAAGTTTTTTCCTTGTGGCCTATTTTTCCACATTTTCTACATTTAATTAAAGGCTTATAATCCTCTAATTTCTTCCTTTTCTTATAAGGAATATAATTCCTTTCTTCTTCCCTTTTATCTTTTTTCTTTCTTCTCTTATAATATTTTTTTGTTGAAGGGAAAGTATTTTTCTTTTTAGAACTAGAGGGATTCTCTGTTCTTTTTTCTATGCCAAATTGGCTACAAAATTGGCCAAGTTGCCTTTTCTCATCAAGAGCATGTTTCTTGATTTGTTGGTTTAGCTTAATGTTATTACATAAGCTTAATCCTTCTTGTACACAGGTGCCTATAAGACGACCATAGGTGTACTCATCATAATTGATGACTCCTTCCTTTTTTAGGTTATTTCTAACTCTATCTGCAAATAAAGGAGGAAGACCATCTATAAATTTGGATTTCCAATGAGAGCTATTAGACTCAGGGAGTTCCATAACTCTGGAAAGAAATGTGTCCTTATACCATCTGAAAGATGTTAATGTAGGACATTTCAAGTTTTGTAAGAGGGTCCTAATATTCTGAGAATCATCAGACCATCTGCCTGTAAAATGTTCAATAATATTTATAATTAGAGTGTAGACAGAATTGCTTTCAGTAATTCCATCTTCATCCTTAATACTGTTAAGGATTGTTTCCTTATCAGTCTGAGATAAATAATTATCCCACCAGCCCTTTAATTGGCCTGTAAAACCAGCAATAATCATGTTGGTTATTGTTTTCGTTGAATTATTATTATTTTGACAAATTGTACTATACATAAGCATTCTATGTACAGTATTATATATTTGTCCTTCAGTTTGGCCATCTATGTTCCATTCATAGATCATTTTGCCACTATAAGAATTATTAATGACATATTCTTGTTCTTCTATTAGAACGTCTTGGGGGGTTGGTCTCGGATAATAGAATTTGCTTTGAGTTGGTCTATTAGCAAATCTGGACATTTTTGAAATTTCATCACTGATTTTTTCTTTATAATTATTTTTATTTATAAAATCAGAAAATTCAGTTAATGTGTTTATTTTGAGATTTTTTAAATTCTCATTTAAAATTTTTAAAATTTTTTCGTCAGTTTCTCTGACAGATTTTATTTTAAAATCTGTTACTTTAGGGGGGATTTGTATGCTTGGGGTAGCAACAATCTCCTTGTTTTTCTGAGAATTTTGTTTCTCCTGTAAACATGATATAATTTTATCCATTTTTTTTGATAATTCCTGGAGATGTTCTCCTAGAATTATTAAATACAAATTGTTGTAATTTTGTTGTTTTATTAAATCGTTTATATGAAAAATTGTTACTGGTAAAGTATCCCCTTCCAGTAATTTTTGAAATGCTTGGTAAAATCTTACCTCTCCTTCTTTTTCAATTTTGAAAGTCGTTGAAGGTGGAAATATGTTAGTAACATTTTTTCCATTAATGTTGTAATTTCTTTCAATTACTGAAATCATATTATTGATGTATTTATCAATAAACCAAGGAACAAAAGGTATAACTTTATTTTTTTCAGTTAAATCCTTATAATATTCTTCTTTAAAGAATAATTGATCTTGTTTTTCAAAATTTTTGAAAAACCATTTTCTAAATAATTCCCATTTGGGTAATTGTTAATATTTATTAGCTTCTAATAATAATAATAATAATAATAATAATAATAATAATAATAATAATAATAATAATAATAATAATAATAATAATAATAATATAAAAATTAGAAATATTTATACTATTGTAATATTATAATTACATTATAGTAGTATAATATTAAATCTACTATTCATTAGCTTTAACAAGTAATAAAATAATAATAATAATAATAATAATAATAATAATAATAATAATAATAATAATAATAAATAATAACAATTATATCTATAATGAATTAATAATATTAAAATAATTAAAGTAAAATATTACAAAAATATATATATTATTTTAGTATTGTAGTTACATTACAATATAGTAGTATAATATTAAATCTACTATTCATTAGCTTCTAATAAAAATAATAATAATAATAATAATAATAATAATATTAATAATAATAACACAAAAATATTAAAAATATGTATATTATTGTAATATTATAAGTACTTTATAGTAGTATATTATTAAATTTACTATTCATTAGCTTTAATAAAAAAATAAATAAAAAAATAAATAAAAATATAAATAAATAATAAATAAATAATAATAACAATAATAATATCTATAATAAATTAATAATAATAAATAATTAAATTCAAATATTAGAATAATATATATTATTATAGTATTTTAATTACAATACATTATGGTAGTATAATATTAAATCTACTATTCATTAGCTTCTAATTATAATAATAAATAATAATAATAATATAATTTTTTTAAAAAATATTTATTTCTGTAATATTATAAATTATAACTACTTTATAGAAATGTAATATTAAATGTACTATTCATTAGCTTATCGTATAAATATTAAATCTATCATTCATTTGCTTCTAATAATAATAATAATAATAATAATATAAAAATACTAAAAATATATATATTGTAGTAATATTATAATATTATAATTACTTTATAGTAGTATAATATCAAATTTATTATTCATTAGCTTGTAGTATAAATAATAATAGTAAAATAATAGTAATAATAATATAATAATAATAATAATAATAATAATAATAATAATAATAATAATAATACTAATAGTAATAATAATAATAATAATAATAATAATAATAATAATAATAAACAGATAAATATTAAATCTACCATTTACTAGCCTTTAGTTATAAATAATAATAATAATAATAATATAATAATAATGATAATAATAATAAATAAATAAATAAGTAAATATTAAAGCTACTATTCATTAGCTTATAAAATATAATAAAATAAAATAAAAATATAATATAATATAATATAATATAATATAATATAATATAATATAATATAATATAATATAATATAATATAATATAATATAATATAACATAATATAACATAATATAACATAATATAACATAATATAATATAATATAATATAATATAATGTAACATAATATAAAATATTATAAAATATTATAATATAATATAATATAATATAACATAATATAATATAATATAATATAATATAATACAATATAATATAATATAATAGTAATAATAATAAATAGATAAATGTTAAATCTACCATTTACTAGCCTCTAGTTATAAATAATAATAATAATAATAATAATAATAATAATAATAATAATGATAATAATAATAAATAAATAAATAAGTAAATATTAAAGCTACTATTCATTAGCTTATAAAATATAATAAAATAAAATATAATATAATATGATATGATATGATATGATATGATATGATATGATATAATATAATATGATATAATATAATATAATATAATATAATTATAATTATAATTATTATTATAATTATAATTATAATTATAATTATAATTATAATATAATTATAATATAATATAATATAACATTATTATAATTATAATTATAATATAATTATGATATAATATAATATAACATAATTATAATATAATTATAATTATAATTATAATATTATTATAAATATAAATTACAATTATAAATTATAAATTATAAACTAAAAATATAAATATAAATTATAAATTATAATTATAATATAATTATAACTAGAATTATAATTATAGTATTAAACCTACTATTCATTAGCTTCTACTATTTTGATAATAAATAAAAATAATAATAAGAATAATAATATCTATAATAAATTAGTAATAATTAAACTATTAGAAAATATAAATTATTGTAATATTATAGTTACATTATGGTAGTGTAATATTAAATCTACTATTCATATTAGCTTTTAATAATAATAATAATAATAATAATAATAATAATAATAATAATAATAATATATTATTATTATAATTAGTCTATAGTTGTATAATATTAAATCTACTATTTATATTAGCTTTAATTAATAATAATAATAATAATAATAATAATATATTATTATTATAATTAGTA